>JANIJG010002134.1:47299-62983 GCA_024611175.1 Megaceryle torquata | reverse complement strand
GGCAAGATGTAGCAGGTGAGGGAGAGGGGGAGGTGAGATGGTGGGAGTGGGGGAGGGGAGGGGAGGGAGGGGGGAAGAAACTATAAAAAAAAGGAGACAAAAGCAAAGAAATTAAGTAATGATGTATCGGGTGTGTAATGAAAGGTCTGTTAACATTTCCATTATTCAGCTTCCCTCCCCAGATGCCTCTTCTGAAGCATTTACAACCCTGCTAGGAAAACTCAGACCAGGGCTGCAGGGGGCTAATGGTGCAAGACCGACAGTTAGAGAAGGGGAGTTCAAAATATAGTCTAAAAATGAAGGGAAAGGTCCTGCCCTGGTCTCTGATTATTAACACAGCAGAAGCCCCAGAGCATTTTACTGAATCGACTTTTTCTGCTGTGGAGAGACGTAGGGCTAATGGGACCATGGACTGCTGACAAGTCACAGTCAGGAGAAGGCACAGAGCTGTGGGAGAGGAGACATGGATACACCCAAATGTATGCCCCAAATCTGTCCATTGTGTGAGGGGCTAGAAACTACAGCCCCCAATGCTGAGTCTGCTCGTAGTCAAAAGAAGTAGCCCAAGTTGAACATATGTAGCCCTATTCTCAAAATTTACCTAAACTTTTACAAAAGAAACCCACCCTCACCCACGATCACCATAGCAGATCATGTACACCAGATACTTCCAGGCTGCACAGCTGAGTGGCTGTTTACTTGTGCAGCCTTGGTAAATCCATGGGCATCTCGTCAGAAGGCCAAGCAATTGGCTGAAGGTCTTACCAGACCAGTGGTAGAGAGGGACTGAGACCCTCTGGTCTCCACAAATACATTCGCCCATATCACATAGACACAAATTCATACCCAGGGCTGATGAAGTGTCCTGAAGGGTCCTGTGTCCTTCTTCTTAATGACTGCCAGCAATGCTGCCAGCAGTAATAGAAATGAAAAGCCTACCTTGAAACCCCCTTGAGTTTTTTCTGCCAGTGTCTTGGCTTCTGTCACTTTTTGGTTTAAATTGAGCAGTGTAGGGTCAGTCTCTAACCTTCTGACTTTCCAGATCGTGCCTTCATATTCTCAGTTCTGCAACAGTGACAGGTGATGCCATCATCATCCTCTTCTTGTCATCGCTAGCAGAAAGCAGCCTTAAAATAAAAGTCTGCCAAGAGATACAGTCCCATCCTGATGATTTAAGTTTTTGAGTAAGGTTAACCCTTACTAACAAGAGATTGATGACTTTCTGGGTGGAAAACAGATTCTGAGGCAGCTCATTGTTAGCAGCTTAAACAAAACATTGCTAAACCACAGACCTAAACTTATCTGCTAACTAGCCTAGGAAAAACTTAGTAATTTCTGCATGAACCAGCAGTTGTTTCATAACTGGGCTGGTAGAAACACCTATAGCTCTCTAGCTTTCTTAGCTGACACATCACAATAGAACATGACAGGAGGTGACTCATTACCATCATGTTCTATCACATCCCATCTCCCAGTGCAACCTGAGACTTGCATTACACATGTGCTGAATAATATTTTCCTAAGTATTCATGATAGAAAAATCTGTGGTTCTAAGGGAACCATTCTGTTGATTAAAAAACCACCACCACTGAATCTGAATCCTGCTGAGAAAGAAGAGGCCACGGGCTCAGATGCACCCTGAAAAAACAACCCTTCCTGCAAACTGCATCAGACTAACTGCTGGAGCAGAGGCACAATGAGCAGAAGTTACCTGTCCCTCAAGCCTGTGTCTGCACTCATGTCAAAAAGCTACTGGGCAAAATCATATTTAAAGTGAAGCTGGATCTGAATCAGAACTCTATAGCCAGACACCCTCTGAACTTGGACAGGTCCTGACACAACCTTTTAGGGAGGTTGGATAAATGGGCCAGTTTTGTCTTTGCACTTTAAGAATCAGTGTTCGATGTTCTGCACCCTCCCCTCTCTCTGGCTCCTCCCTACCGTCACTGGTGTTTCCCCATAACTAACTCCCCAGATGTTTAAGATTTCCCAAATGACACTGGTGATCCTAAAACCCAGTAGGTGAGCACTTACACGCAGCTGTCTATGCACAAGAGATGCTGAGGGGAATAGGGAAAGTCATGTCCCCTATTGCTGCATGTTGGAAATACCTTCTATGTATCGGACAAGAAGGTGCTGGAAGTGGAAAAGCTGTTGTGATGCCATGGGCAGTGCTGCAGAAATCAGGGATGCGTGGAGTTGCACTGGCCACATCTCCAGGTGCTGCCTGCAGGGGTGTCACACCAGGAGCAAGGTTTCTTCCTAAGGTTACTCTACCTGTCTTCCTGGTTGGCAGGCATCATGCAGGCAATGCTGGTTTTCTCTGGGAGCAGGCAAACTGGCAGGGGCAACACCAGGCACTTCTTGCAATAAAGCACTTACTCCAGAGGCCATGTGCTGCTGGCAAAGCAGAGCTACAGACTGTTAATGCTTGCAGTCTGAGGAACAAGAAGTGGCATCAGGAGCTGTGCCTGAGTCAGGAGGTGTGCATCCCATCAGCCACCAAGGAATGCCCTGTGACGCTGTTTCAGCTGAGGGGGTGGGAAGGAGGGTGAAGGTGTGTGGACTATGCTCTGGAGATACCATCACTGCCATGAGCTCACATGTTCTCCTTCCCGAGCCTGTGGGCATCAGACCTGGAGCTCAAGCACTGGCCTGCTCTTCCCACAGCCCAGGCTTTCAGTGGCCTTTTCTTCTTTGTCAGACTGATAGCAGGGTATTAGCAAGTTGCTACAATGTTAGTCATGCTCGGCTGGGCAGTCATCACAATTTATGGAGCTGAGCAACAGCTGCTGTTTAATGAGCTTTGCTAACCTAACTGAGAGGGTGGTCAAAGGCAGGAAATGGCTTTTCTGCAAGATATGGTTCAATATGCTGGTCCTCTTGAGTTATAAGAGTTAACTGTGTGCAAAATGAGTAAAATCATGAGTGGCATGGAAAAGGTGAATGAGGATGTGGTGTTCAGTGTCTCTTCTAATGTTGGGATGGAGGAGGGAAGGAAACCAAAGAAAGCTGTAAGAGAAGGATTTAAAACACAGGGACTCTCTTTTTACCTGCCCGAGTCAGATGAGGAATCAATCCCTTGACATAGGACACTGGGTGGTGAGCAGTTTTCTAGGTTAAGAGGTAACTGAACACGTCAACAGAAAAATATTACTGGACAACAGAAAGACCATTTCTGGATCCAGAATCCTCTGACCCACAGAGTGCTGCAGCTGGGAAAATATTTTGGTGAGGTGTAATTACACGCTTAGCCTGTTCCTGTGCTCTCCTCTAGGCATCTACCATTAGTCACTATCAAAGACAGGACAGTGGGCCAGGCTGCTGACAAACGATTTTATGGGTATGAGGTGTGACTCACAGCATTGGGAAGGCTCTAGCACCAGTTACCTCCTTGCCTTGAGTCCCAAAGGGGTAAAACCCATGTTGTGACAACACTACCAGTATGGCAAGTTGTAGCTTGCATCTGCTGCCAGCATCAAGTCATGCACCTTTGCTGAATGTCCCTTCCAGGTGCCCTGGGAAGTGTTTGCCTCTGAGCGTGCAGTCTAGTAAAGGAGCTTCAAACAATCTCTTGGTCTTATGTAGAAATATGCAACTAGCACTGCTCAGCTTAACATACTTAGCCATCCAAAGATGTCACCCATTGGGACTCAAAAAGTCAGGCAAAAACATGTATTTCATAAGATTTAAGCTAGTATACTTAGGAGGTTATTTGCATACTGACTTTGGTGTGACCTTCCATTTTGCACTGTTAACTTTCATCTTAAAAAACTGGAACTAAATTTTGCTTTTTAAGTTAAAGAAGCTTCCCCAAATGCAACTCTCTAATATTGAGATCATGTAGAAATAACACCTGCCATAAGACTTCATTAAAGTGCAGCCACCAGCAGCCTAAAGAACAAGCAAGCTGCTCTTCATTGACCAAAGGACATGGGATGGAGAACAAGGGATGGAAAAATTATGTATCATCTTTAAGCAGAAAGTGGGAACAGGCATCAATGAGATGGAATTAAACATCCATCCAGTGCCGTGAGGTCCCATTCCCTCCTTGGAGACATCCTAGAAAATCTGTCATCACTTCCAGGCAGACATGAAGGCGTTTTCCTAAAATCAAAGCATTCAGAAGGGTTATGAGGGCACACGTTTTGACCTTCTCACACTCTTGCCTTTTGGGCTGGTTTTGCAGTGACAACGTGAGGCCTTCTGGAAGAGGCAGAAGGTAAGTCTGGAATACTTGACCCTGTAGTTAAAGATGGACAAAATAAGATGAGAGGTCTCTGCATGTATTGAAGCAGCAAGGCAACTTGAGTAGGAAATTTCATCTCAGGTCAGCTCAGCCCCATTGAAAGTGCTTTTCCCAGTGTCAGTAGTTAACAGCTGGTAGCTAAGAGGGCACCAACAAAGAACTTCACAAACCTGACACTTCCCAACACCCCATCTCATCCTTTTTGGCTAGAAAAACTTGTGAGAAGTCAAAGTGTGCTGACTCCAGGCAGATGAATCAATTGTATTTTAAAATAGAATTATTAAAACTAGTATCTGAATGTGGCTTTAAGTGCTCTGTTTTAATTCTCCTCAGTGGGAAGTTGCCTTGCCTGGAGTTTTCAGTGCTACAGGTAGCAATAAGCAAAAAGCAAAGTTTTGCAAATAGGGATGAAAAGTCTCTTAAGACCAGATTCCAATTTGCTCATTGGGAAGAGTAGAATTAAATATAGCCCATACTGGGTAATTGTACCATCCCACTCCCCTCATCACTATGTGAGTTACAGGGGAGTAATGCGCTCCCCAAGCAAGGTAATATGATAAAACACTAAAATGTGAGCTAAGTTTGGACATAAAGGAGCAGACTGCATATGAAGGAAGATAACTGAGATCTGACATGCAGGAAGGACTAACTTGCACATTGCAGGAGTAAACAGTACTGTGTAAGTGCCACACAAAACAAAGGAAAACAATGAAAATTAATACATTTCTGTATAGGTGGAATAAAACGATGACATTCAATATAGTAACAAGCTAATCCCACCATTTGATAAGCAGCAGT
The DNA here is from genome assembly GCA_024611175.1 of Megaceryle torquata. NCBI lineage: Eukaryota > Metazoa > Chordata > Aves > Coraciiformes > Cerylidae > Megaceryle > Megaceryle torquata. The sequence goes on along the minus strand of JANIJG010002134.1, from coordinate 57,936 downwards.
TGGGTGGCACATGTCTAGGAACATTCCTGAATAACAAGTGGGCACGAGTCACACATTTCAGATGTGCTGGAGAAAACAGGTAGTTTTGTGTTAAACCTTACTGCACATTTTCAGGGTATCTCACTCTCCTCCTTTCAAAAGAGGCAGCTTTACAGCATGCTCTTTCAATAAATATATACAAAGGCTCATGAGATGGTGCTGAAATCTGTGGAAAAAATCAAGTCTCTGTAACAACAGCCAAGCTGACAAGAGAAAACCAAAGTTTTGTGTTACCTCTAGAAGTATCATTTCCAGTGCTGTCTGCAAGCTGGACACACCAGCACAGAGCAGAGACCGGGCAAAAACTTGAAAAATACATTATCATTTTCACACCTACATGCTTTGAGATCGTTTATTTAAGATTAGAGTCTTAGCAAACCTTAGTTCAATGAGCAGACTGTGCACATCTCTAAAAGATGTGAAGATACAACTGAACTTAAACCATTTTCATAGGGGCAGCTTCCAAATGAGGAGCAAGAACTCTTACCTGGTGGCATTTTGTTTCTGATTGTGTCCCCCTGTCTTAAGATAAAATCGTTTTGTTTCAGCATATCATTTTATTTATGCTGTTACTCAACTCCCTGTGTGTTCTCTACCCTGATCATTTGACTTGTTCCATGGGATACTAAGTGGATTGAAAACACTTTGGGTCTCTGAGCCCAAGTATCTGCTCTGTAAAAGAATCATTTTGCAATACATTTTCTAAATGTCAGGTCTGTATTTAAACTATCTCTGTGTCTGTTCTCAATTGTTCCACAGAAGTGCAGGTTGGTCAGGAACTTTCACAATACATTTATTCACAGCCACACTTCGGCCAGCATCATCTGTTACCAGTTGTGGTGTCTCACACCCACCTGCATTTTTCCTGCCCCAACACATACTTTAAGTAACTCTATCATCAGGCAGCCTTCACCACCATGCAGATGGATGTGCTGAGATACAAAGACCACACATATGTGCATGTTCATACATATGAGGCAGACATAGCACCACATCCAGGCTACCCTCCAAGCAGCATCGTGTGAGCACAGAGCCACACCCAAGCTGACAACTCTGCTTCACTGTGCTCAGCTAAGCAGCTACCCTTCAGTTAAAATCCAGAAATAATCAGGCCTAGAAGGAAGGAATTAGGCTTAATGGCCATGGGCCCACATTTCTTAATTTCTGGGCAAGCTTGGGCAGATTCTAGGTAGTTATAGGAAAGATTATGCCTGTGCTTCCCTCCTCTGGGAACTCTGTTTTTCCCAGCAGTTTCTCCCCACAGGAGGCACAGGGTGTAGGAGCCCAGCTGCAAACACACCAGCACCTTTCCAGTGCAATAAGGGCACTTCATGAGATGGGCTTCCTAACTAATTTAGAGCCTACTTTCAGGTCTCCTAACTAATTAATGCTCTATCCTTCTCCTTCAAGCCTAACACAGAGACCAGAGTCAAGATTAAATTTATGTACTGAATCCCATTCTGCTCTAACTCTTCAAGGCACATTCCCAATCCAGAGCTACTCTGTCCTCACAGCTTACAGCCCAGAGACCGACTGGGGGAGACCAGCCCTATGCTGATGTCACCTCTCCCCTCCTCCACATCCCCTCTTTTCCAAAGCACACACCATTTTCCCAACAAATAAGGAGCACTAATAGCTTGAAACTGGCCTAAGTACTGAGAGGGACTTCTCCCAGAAGTATAGGAAATGGGATGCAGTTTAAAATGTTGTGTATTATTCAGGATGAATGTTCCTTGCACGGCAAACATGCAATCTCTGTATGCACTCCTCATAGTGACGTTTCAAGCCAGAAGGAACCCTCATTTTCCAGCATGAGCCATCCAACACAGGGACTGTATCGACTTGCTCATGGATTTAGCAAAAGGAATAGCTTGGTATGCTTGTGGGCGTTTTGTGAATGCAGACTCTCCCCCTTGTGCTTAATTGAAACTCAACATGAACAACTGATGCCAGCTGTAGTCTACAGTACAGTGCAAGAGGACAAAGCATAAAGAGAGTTTTCTTTATTTTTAAATATTAGTAACACTGCACAAAAAAAAAAAATAAAGTGGTACTTAAGTGACAGAAACCAGGTACTCAGCCTTATATCATATTAACCATAATTTAAGTACCCTAACAGTTCACATATGCATATATGTTTGCACAGGGTTACACTGGGTAATGTAAGTATTTGAAGCTAAATCGTTCAGATACCAGAGACACCAGAATTTGTTGTATCAAACCATGCTAGAATGCAGACTTGATTTTTCTGTTTAGCTCCTTTTTTACACCGTTACATGCATTCCTACATCCTTTAAATGTTAGGATGAGTGAGTTTCTTCAGGAACTGTGGACTTTCAATATTGCCAGGTTTAAGTCTGTTACATCAACAACATATTGGCAAGAGGGAAACGAAACAAAACAAAACCATAAGCTGCTAAGTCCTACCTGGAGGTTAAAAAGAAGAGGCAACATACTGACAAGAAACGTGCAGGTAAATGCTTAAGGCAATGGAAGAGCTCTGTACAAACTAAAAGGTTAAGAGAAGCAATGTGTCATGCACATGAGACAAGTATGGGATGCAAGGAAGTTATCTTGCCAGAAAATACCTATTTCTTTTAAATTGAAGACATCTTTTCAAGTTAAAAAAAATTAGTCCTGCAATAAAACCAATGCAAAATGCTTTCTTACATAAAGATGTCAGTTCTTTGCAGAAACAACTTGATAATACCTTATACGGATGCTGAAAAAATGTTTGTTACCTAAAACCTACTCAGCAGAAACAAAAAGCAGCTTTAAAGTAGCGCTTAGATCATTTGTCTCTAGGTTCTGAAAATAAAGTTTTAAAATAAGGAATGATTTCACTAAGTGATTCATCCGGAGTCAACTATGCTTAAGGAAATCAGTAGGAGTGCTTACAGGAGACCATCATTACACTAAGTTTCTTAAAATCAGTCTATAACTTCATGATACAATTTAAAATGAAGGAACATTTTAATTGCAGGGACAAACCTTTGCTGCCCAGGCTTGGGAAAAAGAAAAAAAAAAAAAAAACCTAAAAGAAACCAACCAACCATGAAAGTCACTTATTAAGCTTGTATAAATTAACCTACAAGAGCTCATGTCTCAACCCCATTCCCAGTGACAACTGGGAATAGGACTCTTCTTTCAACAGGCCCAATGTTGATGCCAGAGAGGCCAAACAAATAGGCATTTGCACAATCCTTTCATATCCTACAAAACAAATAAACAAACACTAGACTAGAGTTGTTTTAGTCCCAGGGAAGAAAGAGGTAAGAAATTCTGTAATGCTTTCCAATCTTCAAACATAACACACTTCTAACCAAGATCAGCCTTGTTCAAATTCCCTAACCTGACTGGCAAGAAAGCCACTCCAGGAAACTAAAAAGAATAACATAGTGCAATTTTAGTACAGTTTTAAACATGAGTCACTTCCTTGCTAGCAGTGTGAACAATCAAAAAATATACACAGAAGAGATGTGCTCAAATGTAACATGAAGTTGTTATTATTATAAAGGTATTGGCATAGCAGAGAAGTCCATTTTAGTAACTCCCTTTGGTTGACTTCTTCTTCTTCTGTTCCTCTCTCTGCTTCTGCTTCCTCCTCTTGCTGCCTTCTTTGTGTCCTGAGGAAACATGGCTCGTAAAACACTATTCACAGCATTCATGGACTTTTTGCTCTAACAAAAGCACACATTCTCTGAATGGTTTAAGGAATCTTAAAGAAAAGGTATGGCTAATACGTTTTGGGTTTTTTTTTTTTAAATTATCATTTCTATTATATCCCCAGTTCTACTATATCACTTACATAGGATAGAAAGAAAACCCTATCAATCTTTGAAGTTTGAAAGATCTGGAGAACTTTCAAAAGACTTCAAAGCCATTCAGGAAAAGCTTCAAAATTAGAGCACATGCAAAACCAGAATAATTTTCAAAATGGAACCAATAAATAGACAGCAGGAGCTATTTAAGTACCGGCATTTCCTGCTCACATTAGTCAAGAGTAACCATGATATTTGCATTTCCATTTTAAGACTAGGGAATGCCAAGAATCCTGAGTAAATAAGAAGGTGCTCAGTGTTTACCAAAATGCATCTTTATGCAGGTCATCAGCCTGCTCATGCTTAACAATGCACCATAGGTTATATTTTACTGCCGCTCCAATGGTGCATGGAAGCATTAAGTTCAAGCAACAATTATTTGCTACAGGTTCAGTAGGCAGAAGCTTCCAGGCATGTGATCATCATCCCAATGTTCTCCCCCACACCCAAAGATGCATAAAACACAGTTCTTGCTCTGCATCACACCCTTTCTTCCACCCTTGCGGTAAAATGCAACACACTAGCAGACTTGCATGGATAGTGACCTGTGCAGAACCAACACCACATCTACCCAAGTGCACTTATAAATCTAAACTCAAAGATGGCAAATGTTTCCCTCTGATAATGATGCTCTGGGATAGCTGGAGGGACCTTCAGGCTCAGCGGTGCTCTGCTACTGGGAATCAGCACAGTCCAGTGAACAGGGCCAGCATGGAGCAGAGAAGTCCCTGCAAGCCAGCTGAGAGGCAGGGCTGCTTGTGCAGAGGAACAGCTCATGAAGGGCACAGCTCCACCTGTCTGGAAATCTCTTTCTTTCCTTCATTCTGCCTGCAGGCAGGCAGAGATGACCACGAGGAAGTCGTGTCACCATTGCACCATTTCTCCATCAAATTAGCACCAATAGCAAAATTGACATGGGAAAAGGAAGTCCTGGGAGACCAGAGCCACGCTGTGACTGAAGTTTGCTCTGAATAAGAACTCCGCCCAAAGGCAATTAGGGTTGTGCCCATGGCAGAACTGCAGTTCTTCAGTTTAAGTTTAAGACTTGGAGAGAACCATGAGAGAGTCTTTGGGCTAAAATAACCTGAGACATTATCAAAAGCTTGTGTGTTAATACACTCCCTTGCAGCAAAGGGAAACTGTTCCTAGGTTATCATTCTAGATCCTGTGCTGTATCAACAGCATGACTTCATCTTTTGCAATCATCCGACTCAAGAAGCAGGATATTTATTCAGAAGTTCTGTAATGAGCTATTAGCTTGCACTAAGTGGAAGCCAGTTTTATTGTTTAGGGAAGAGAAAAATTGGCAGTGCTTTGCAGAATTGCAGATGATGCCATGTTTTCTCCAGTCCCTGCCACCCTCCAGAGCTACAGTCCTGTCCCTGGGGAGACTGTGTGAACATCTCCTAACTAAGAACTCCATACATGAAATGTATTTCAGTGTCAGCCCTTCGGTCACCTATACAATGTCAAAAATAGGATCCCTTGGCATTTAATTTACTGCTGTAAGGCACACATCCCAAAAGAGCTCAGCATCTTTTTGCTTTCCCACAGAGGCCAATGGAGGTAGAAGAGACATGCTGACTCTTTAGAATCAGTCATCCGAGGGGTATTATTCAAAGGATTCTTCCCTTTACTGAAGGGAAAGCCAACATCATATCAGCTGATCAGAACTAGTTCATGTAATAGCTATGAAACATTAACAGAGATATTTGTGAAAGGTTTTATACCCTAAGAGGTGATTAGCTTTATAATTTTCTCATTTTTCATTCTCAAAACAGTGTCAGTATTTCTATAAGACTTCTACATCCAGGCATAATCACATTTAACACTGTTATTTTTGTATCATGATACTTTTTTTTCCCAACAGTCTATTTTCTTCAAATGTTTGAGATTTTGAAAGAAATTCTAGCAACTCTGCCTTAAAAATACTGTGAGTCAATGTAAATTATGACTTGAAATGAATGCCACATAATTCATTGTCTTACAAATAAAGCAACTCAAATGTTAAAATAATGTGGTACGAAGATATGTAAACATTTGACAACATGGTTTCCTACCAGCCTCCAAAATGATAAAGGTGAAAAGTGGAAATCTTTCAAGTGTTATCACTGACACACAGAAACAGCTTGGCCAGAGTAGGAGATAACACACAAATATAGCATATTGCTCAAGAGAAAACTGCACCTTTTCTGTTTTGAGCCTGCTGTGATAAGTAATTTCACTCTCGACCATTTCCTTTTCTACCTCCACTGAAGAAGAAAGGATGGGTCAAACTTTGCCAGTCTGTTAGCTCCAGTGATGCTATGTTGGGTGATAACAGCCAAAAACCTGACCCAAAGAAGTGAAGCAGCTCCTAGCAAAAATACAAATCACACACTAAAAATGTAACCCTTCGGTGCTTATTTCGCTCAAATACTTCAACCAGCACTAATTAAAAGCATATTTAGCTGCCTTGGTTACATCCTAGCCCCAAAGTCACGAGAGAACAAAATCTGAATTAAAAAGCAGCAGCCTCATTACTATTTGATTAATTTGCAGTGAACCTGTGTCCTGGTGGGTTGCCCAGCATCACAAAGCAGTCATGGAGACTTCTCATACTTGGCTGAACTGGCCTCAGCCAAACTGTTCTGGCCTTGGTGAGGGGCTTTTCAAATTTCCACACATAGAAGTAATTGTTAGCCATCTAAACTCTAAAAATGCATTATATTAAGGTGAAGAGTATTAGGGAAGGTGGAGGGAGACAGGTTGCTGGGACCTGCCCCAAGCTTTGACCTGTGGAAAACAGATGCACTCAAATGCAGGCAGATACCAGTCTAACTTGGTATGTTCTTGCTTTTGTCAGCTGCCAGGACCAGAGATGTATGAAGCAAGAATTCATTTAGAACCTGGATAATCCTGATCTAAACCAAACAGCATCTGCTGTCCCACTCTTTCACTTTTAACCCCTTCTCTTCTACTTCCAGAACAACCATAAAGAGCACAGAAGCAATTCTGGCTTTCAAAAAGCTACTGAAAATTGAAATGAACTTCCACCACCACTTAGCAGCAACTCCCTCAACCACTCAGCAAGGACCAGAACAAATTAGGAAGCCTCTCTGCTGTGTCCCAGACTGACTTTCCTTCCGGCTTTCTGCTTTCCTGCTATCTGCATCTCCCAAAGACACAGGTTTGTTCAGTCACTGACTATGAAACTCGTCACATTCTTGAGCGGCAACTTCAAGGGAGGTGTGCACATCAAATGATTGATCCAAAGGGGCAAGTGTCCTGGAATAACACTCCTACCCAACCCATATGTGGTATCCTACTTCTTTCTGTCCTGCCTGACATCTGCTTGCTCTACCAGGATGCAGAGAACAGCCACGAGACTGCTCCACCTCCCTTCTGCCAGCACAGAAGAGTGTAGGAGTCAGGAGAAGGAAACAAAGCGTTCAGTCACAATGGACAATTAACACATACACAGCATTGCTGCTTCTGGACACGCATCAGACTGTAAAAATCAGGCCATGGCCTTTTTAGTGAACATCTCCTGGAAAGATGAAGACTACAGAGAAGCCTCTCTCCACTTCCAGGCTCTGAAGCACTGAGGTTGGGGGTGGGAAGGATTCATGCTTTCTGCTCAAGTCCCAGAGAAAATGTTTCTCAAGTTAGGCAAAGATTGTGGCCATTCTTTTGCCATCCTTAAAACCATGAAAGCAATCATGGCTCCAACATGCACAGACATTTAACAGGGCAGCAGGTCACCTGCATGTGGGTTCAGTAGTGTGCTTTCTAATTTTCTGCTCCTGGAAACATCTCTCTAGTCAAAACAATAAATTGCTATTTCAAAGGTAGCTAGCTTACTTCTGAGTTGCAGCCACCATCTGTTATTTTAGGCTGATCACAGCTGCATATGCCATTACAGAAAAAGTCACCCCAGATCACAGCTTCAGTATAATTTCATGCATGTGACTCAATTTACAATTACAGCTTTATACTACACTTTCACACTCCCTTCTTTCAGCCTAAGCCACTGCCCAACACACGTCACAATCTGACCTACTAATTCTCTCACTGCATCCACAGCTCCTGCCCGTGCCACAGAGCACCGTCGAGAGAGAATCTGCCTGTACATAAAGACCCGAGGTGACAAAACATCCCACCCCGTCTAAGTATGCCTCTCCACTATTTAATTATCCCCACTGTTAAGGGACGAGTTCTCCAGTTTAACTGGCCAACCCAGTGATGTAATTCCAACTTTGATGTTTTAGGGGACTGAAAAGCTTTAATGACTTACTGGGGCCTTCCTTCATGCTTGCTCACCATACTATTTTCATTACCAATTCTGCCTAGAATTGCTACAAGAACATACCAAGCCAGATGCAACCTGCTTGCCTGCTATTAATTAAGGTAATACTGTTACTGAATAGAGTCCAAGGTTTTACTCCCACGTGGCAAACAAAAGCTTGCAAAGCTATGGCGCCTTGGAAGCCCTTCCATGTGTAACCCAGCCACCTTCTATGGGAAGCAAATGGGTAACGGGATGCTCTTGTACTCTCAGCCAAAAAACCATGCACAAAGGCTCTCTGGCTAAGCCAGGGAGCAGCCAGCCAGCCAGCCTCCAAGTCCACCAGCCAATCTTTGATCCTCTGCCCACAGAGGAGTCCGGCTTTACCCCGTCGCGCGCAGTTACAGCCAGGGGATGTGGAGCAAAGGGAGAGTGAACTCCCTCCCATCTCCGCACCTCCAGCGTACCTCATGTATTAGATGTCCACCAAAAACAGTGACTTTGCTTTCCTTTCTCTTTCAATTACATGCCCAAATACAAGTATGTGAGGGAGTTATAAAGTAATTAGTTGAGAGAATGAAGCATTCTTTTTTACTAGTTAGTAAAGTGTAATTCAGGAAACCATATGTCAGTAAAAAGAACAGAGACGGCATTAAAGAAGAAATAAAGTACAAACAGCTCAGTTTTCCAGCAGAGGAATTCATGCCAGGAAAGGATTGAGATTAGTTAAGCTAGTTCTTTAAAGTGGCTTCCTCTTCAGGGATGCCAGTGGATGAAAATGCAGCAAAAATGAATTATCAATGCTGAAAATTTTAGGTTAATGCAAGTTTTTTCATTCAAAAGGAAGAGCAAACCTTGCAATATTATCTTCCAAATAATGATCTTTGGTATCATCTATTTTTCAGCATTTTAACAATTAAACATTTCAACAATTCTTGCTACATAAAGGTCAAAACTCTCAAATCCAGAGAAGTAATGTTTTAGGAGTCATCACTACTACATCTACTGCTAATGGCTGCAACACCCTGGTCTCTACTGGCATTAAGACAACTTTCACACGAATTAGACATCATACATCACAGTCATACATCATACAATTGGGGAGCACATTACTTGCAGTATCTAAATTCTTATTAAAAAAATATTTGTTTTGAGCTAGAGAACCGTTTGAGGTGTGCAGTGACTTCAGAGCACAAGGGGCAAAGTTTTATTTTAAAAGGCCATTAGGAAACCAGAACAGCGTGAAACCCAGAGAAACTTCTACTAAAACACGAATTGTCCATAATTAAACTCTAATTTATTAAATACCATTGACTGGAAATCCTGACTGAGGAGATGATTCATCTCACGTCTGGGTGATCGGTTGCCAAACTAAACAAGTAGACCAGCCTTTCTCAATTTGGAGCTAGAAAGAGATGGCCACTTTCAGAGGGATTCCCACAAGTACTCAAGATGCAATCTATTCCCTTTTCCTTCATTTAAATTTGCTACAGACTTAAGAATTAAAACTCAAACATTTTCACTGTTAAAGCTGGGAAAAGAAAACCATTTTACTGCAGGTGACTCATAAATGACCGAGGATTTGCGTCAGGTGCTCTAACTGGGACAACATCTAAAACTGCTGTGTAGTCTCACTGCCAAGGGCTACACACCAGCGGCGGCAAAAACATCTGATTTGAGGTGGAACAGCACCTGGTTTAAGGCCACTGAACTTAATTTTCCACTGAATTGAGTGGGCTTTGGACCAAGGCAGAAAAAGATGCTATTCTTTCCCAACGCTGGCCCGTGTAAGCACGGCAGCTGTTGCAGTGATCCATGAGAAGCCAAGCAGGAGCAAGTAAGTGGTCTATATAATTACAGAGCTGCACTGGTGAAGCCTCTTTGCTGGGCAAGGCGGTTGGCAGAGGTGAACACCCATGAAGGAGAACGGCATTATTGGCCAGGGCTCGTGCACAAACTTCCCAGGGAGGGATTAAGACACTCACGTAGGTTTTTATGACTGACTCGACCAGTCCTTCAGCAGCCCTGTCCATCAGAGGAACAGTAGGCAAAATATTTAAAGCAACAGTAAAATTTTAGTCTTAGTGCAATCAAGTTTTCACCCTGAGTCTTTTATGGCAACTCACAATCTACTGGTAGAAAAGATGATTTTGTGGTTTCACAAATACTTCTAGAAATTAAGATTAATTGCAAAATTGTGCATCTTGGAGCATAAGCGGATCTACAGCAAAAGTCCTAAGCAAACTTAAAAATTGCTCCAAAAATTGCAAGGTACATGTCAAAATCAGTTGCTCTTTGGAAATCATTACAGTTTTGTTATGATTATAGAGAACCCTTGCATGGGAGATTTCAGGACATCAGCCCAGAGGTTACATTCAGGCTTCTGTAGAGAAATTTTAGACTTTTTAAAAAAAAAAAAAAAAAAAAAAAAGAGTCAAATTTACCATCCCTAAAAAAGCAAAACTTTCCAGCACCTGACAAGAAAAAAATTAACTTAAAGTTTTTTTTTT
>JANIJG010002134.1:0-37823 GCA_024611175.1 Megaceryle torquata | reverse complement strand
GGGGGGGGGGGGGGGGGGGGGGGGGGGGGGGGGGGGGGGGGGGGGGGGGGGGGGGGGGGGGGGGGGGGGGGGGTGTCTGGGATTTGGGAAAAAGGAGAGAGACTGATGGAGTGACTCTCGCGGGGCTATTTCTGTCCTGGAGGAGCCATGACTGCAGCACGTCCAGTATCTGAGAAAGGGCAGGGCTCAATACTTTTTGCTCAACACACATAGCAACCCTGCTGGCTTTAAAAGTTGGCAAAGGACTTTTATTTCTGCCCTGGTATCCAGCAGCTCTGGTGTCAGCTCACACTGCACCTACCCAGCCCATACCCCTGTGGCACAAGGTAGGGAAAGCCCCACGCCATGCCTGCTCACTCTCCCCACCCCACAGCAGCATCTTTAGAAAGCTCAGCTTTTGATTTTTATTTTTATTTTTTTTTAGCATTTGGATTTTACCTGCCACCCCCATACATGCCAGAGAACTCTGTTATATCCCGTGTTCAGCACAGCATGTACCAACACGAATCTTCCACTGCCAGCACATCAAACTACTCAAGACAAGGATGTCTCACCACAAAGATACCCCAATCTACAACTTGGGAAAACTGAGTGCACCCCATACACTAACTTTGCAGCAATGGTGCTGCGAGCAGGTACTTTGGAAGGAAACTTCATCGTGCCATTCCCCTGAGCAGATAATGGGGAATCGATGGCTAAAGCCACTCCAGTTTGACCACATCTGGTGGCACCAAGCTCTGCAGCCTGACGTATAGATAGGGGGGTTGCTGAGAGAGCCTGGCTTTACCTCCCCACTGCCAAAACTTAGTCATGGGAAGATCTTTTATAGTCCAGTGAATGGTCCTACATTTAATTTGGGGCCAGAGAGAGATGTAGGCTGAGCACGTCCAGGCTTCTGCGGTTATTTTGCTTCTGTCGAAGCACGCTGTGGTATCCATACAGCTTACACCAACTGCTCTCATCCTCAGATTTGGGATGTGGGAAATGTAAGTGGCAGGAGGTAACATGAATCCCCACATTTCCAGCAAGCAGAGAGATGACCCCATTTGCATGCTGCTGCTCAAAGTGAATTTTATTAAAAGGCTTTATCACGCAAGGGGCCTTTTATTTATTTCCACATGAATTTTGAAAGGAAGCAAAGAACAAGGAATGAGTTTCACAGCTTGACATATATAAATACAAATTAGCAAGATTTTGAGCTCAGAGTTTGAACAAATGGACCTGATTTTTAAAGAGCAATTGAGATTACTTAGGAGATGATGCTTTCTAAACTTTCCATGGTCATGTCACCTCTCTGTCACAGCTTCCCACAAGTCACATTATATAGCACTGCATTGCAGTGCATGCCAGACACCCTTAAGAAGTTGCACCAGGGACTCTACTCTTGGGAGTTCTCTCCCCAGCACATTCCTTACACAACACACAAAATGGGGCCAAGATCACTGTATCTGTCTCCCTCTCTTATATGGCCCCTCTTCCTCCAGAACTTGTGTCACTGACATCAAAATATTTGATTGGGTTCAATATTCAAAGTGGGTTTTTTAATCCAACCTATATTTCAACCTCAAGCAAAAATGCCTGCAGGTTTCATCTCTACCATGATGAAGCCTCACAGCTTGTGTTTCACTTTGAAGTTGGATTTGAAGTGCAAACCAAAATCCTACTGAGAAAAAGAAAGAAAAAAAAAAAAAAGAACGAACAAACCTTTGCAATGGGACTTAATATTTCCTACTAGAGGAAAACAAGCAAATAACCAAAAAATTCCACAGTGCAACTACACACAACTCAACCTGGTCCTCTATTGCATACTCAGACACAAGGTGCCTTCAACTGACGTTTCCTCTCTCCCTGTGCCCGAGCAGAGCCCCGTGGACCTTTGCACTTCTCACACCTGTGCTCCAGAACCTACTAGTGCCAGGTGAAACAGCCCCTTCACTGCCTCAAAAAGACAAACCTTTGCTTCTTGCCTTCAAGCTCTTCTAGGAGTTGCCACCACCAGGTCCAGCAAAATTGGCTTCTAATTAGAAAACTCTTCAAAGAGCAAGCAAAGGAAAAGCACTTTTCTACTTTCACCACAAGTGGATCTTTACAATTCTTAGAAACCGACGAGTTAAAGTATCAAGATGTCATCTTGTATTTCCATTAGTGGCCCTTGCTAAAAGGAGCATCTCCCGAGCAGTTCTGAGCAAGCTCTAATTTGCAAATTACAGTTTTGATACACATTTTTCCATTATCAGCTTTAAACCAAAATCTTAGAAGTACAGCAAACCCAGATCACCGTAAGAGAAAAAAATTATAAGGTAAAAAGCCATGCAGTTAAATTTAAAAAGAAAAGCATCTCATGAGTGACTTCAAAAAAATGTGATGAATTACTTCCCCAGCTGTTTTGTCAACACTTCCATAGTAATTTGGCAAAAGCACAAAATCACCAAGTTTATATTTTCATCAAGTGGCTTTTAGTGCTGTTGAAGACTCACAGACATGAGACACTAAGAGCAAGCTCCACATTTTGCATTGCACTGTCCATGCTCAGTTTATAAGCTCTCATCTTTTCAGGTTAATCAGTTGAAAAATAATCTCCCTTTTACTCTGAGCCCTGAATATGACACTAATTACAAAAAAAAAAACCCTAGGAGAGATACCTGTCCTCTCCAATGGTACCCCACAACGTGCAATTCATTCTTCATCTATCCCTGTATTACCAGGACTAGGGCAAGCAAACTGTAGATCCCAGTGCCTGCACACATCCCTGATGTATACAGCTTCAAACACCAACATCTTTTGACATTCAAAGACCATCATCTTTTAACTGACCCTGAAAATGACATGTGCTTATAATAAACAGGACATCTCTGACAGCTCCATAGGTTCCAAAGTGTTTTATGAACCTTCACCATGAAACCTAATTGAACCATGAAGACCACGAGCGCACTAAGCTGTTAGTTGGCATTCAGTTCAATTGTACTGACACACTAATGAGAAGTCTGAATTAAAAAACCCTAGTGTTTCAAGTTGACATTCAATACTAATTTTGACTAAATACTGTATCGTATTAGGAACCTGCACACTGGCCTTACAGGGGCCATAACTCCCAAGATACACCATTTTTTCTTGTTTGGCATCTCCAGTCCATCAGGGAACTCTAAAATTTTAGTTTCTGAACTTTCTTCCCCACCCATAGTCAAGCTCTTCAGCCTGTGCCTTAAAACCCACCATAGTTTAGGAATATAACTAATTTTTCAAATCCAAGACCTATCAATAACTAAACTTTTATACATGCAAATGTATGCATACAAAAATACACACACACATAAATTTATACACACAAAAGTGTGTATACAGCACAAACTGAAGTTCTGAACAAAATAACCAACAAATGGAGAGCACAGAAATGAAATTTTTTGCAATTAAAAGAAACCAAACACCAAACCAGAAACGTGACCACCATCCAACAATAACAATACTTACAATTACCTTTTGTGCTTGGGAGCAGTATCGTCAGTCAATTTATACACTCCTTCTGCAGAGATCCAGCAGGAACAGGGAACATTTTACCAAGAGAGCTTTGTGAGTTTTGGAAACAGGAGAGTTCAAACAGCAACATTAGTACCTGCTCGGTGTAGCCAATACAGCCACACATCTCCTGGGAAGGTCACCACAGAACTGCCCATGCCCAGAGTGATGACTGTTCCCATCCTATGTTGCTGCAGTGGCACCATCTCACCTTCTCCTCTTAACGTACCTGAGATCCACAGGATGAAGCACCAAGGACAATAACCGTTTGCAAACACAATCTCTGGGGTCAAAGCAAAACACAGGTAGATTGGGGGAACCAGCATTTAAGAGCTACCCCAAAGGCAGAGAAATTGGAGAGTGCCACATTCCGGAAGGGAGCAAAGAGCACCTGAATTCCCACCGGCTCTTGGTGAGAGGTGGATGTGCCTGTGGAAGGGATGCACCCACTGAAATGGCTCAACAGGACAACTCAACACCTCAAGTGGCTGTAACAAGCTTCTGCTCAAAATCAGCCAGCGTACAGACATACCTGCAGCTCCTGTAGCTCTGTGACAGCAGCGAAAGCTTTTCCAAATATCTGACTACTTGTCAGCAGACTCATTATATTATGGTACAATTTGAAAAACTTATAAAACACATCATCAAAATTGCAGGGATTTGAACTGTTTAACTACAATTTTATACTACTAGCAGCCCAGAAGCACAGGATCCAAGCAAAGCTAATCCACCTCCCCCACTGAACACCAGCAAATTCAAAATCTTCTCAGAAACACTTGCCAATTACTAAGTTTGAAAACATCAAACTTCATTTACACTACAATATCTCTTCTTGGTCTTGTAAGATCACTGCTCCCTTTGTGGGGTTGAAAATGTCCTAGAGTCAGCACTGTGGTATCAAAAGGAAACCTAGAACAGATGCACAACAGATAAGACTGACATTCACCTACATTTGTTATCATGCAAGTCAGCAACTGACAGAAAAGTCCTAGACTTTGCACTTTTGAGAACATTTTATCACTTTCCAATTAAAATTCTGACCTTGCCTGAACTCCCTGTATTGGATACAGCCTGATATCTCTGCAGAAACAACAACCTCCTTTTACAGTAATTTTTTAAAATAATCAAAAATTTTTTAAAAATGAATTAACAATGGGTTTTCTAAAGAAAAAGTATGAACAATGGACTGGAAATAAAATTACACCACCAACATGGCAATTTCACCCAATTTCTGTTTACAAAAGCACTCAAAGTACTGAATTTCTATTGATTCTCTGGAACTGATAAATAACACCACACTGTTTTAACAGTAATATACAGGACATAGATGACAGTTCAGGTAGGACTATCAGAGTGTCCATCTCTGTAACATTAAACCTGAAAATCTGGAGGGCTTATATTTTAAGGGAAGATTAGTCAGAACCTTCACAAAAATAGAAAACTGGAGATGCTTTGAGCTCTCTTAGCAATATATATATCATCTAACCTACATTAAAGCTGCACTCCAAGTTGCTAGCTTGGCTCTGGGCCACCTACAGATCCATACTCAACACAAGAGACACCAATAATTTGGGAAATTATCACCACACGCAGAAAACGCAACCGTGAGCTGAATCTGAAGCCTGGCATGAACAAAGGGTTGGCTTTTTTGTTCCAGGAGAGGTTGAGAGGCTACAGCAAAATTCCGCCCCCACCCTCATCAGCTCTTATAAGAAAAAGCTTTCCACTGTTGGAAACTATTCTGTCCAGGGCAACAAGCACCGCCCCTGCAACAGAGCACACAGCACAGGCATGCACTTGGCTTCATAATTTATTCTACGAAAAGGGTTACCAGGAATGTAGTCATCATCTTCTATAAACATTTGGGAGCAAAGCACACACATGATCTTGGAGCAAGTGCTAGAGGAAAGGGAAGAGTGTAAACCATGTAAGAGTAATCTATTAATCTTCTGTTCTTGATTTTGTTCATCAAGAAGAGCAGGGAGGCTTAAACACCTGTGTCTTCTCAGAAGTGTTTTATTTCACTGAGATAAGCTTCTTGTTTTAAGGAGTGATTACAAGGAGCATCTTCTCAATTATTCACTACATTGGAAAGCATTTAAAATTCACCTTTTTGTTGTAAGACACTTTTCAAGATACAGGTGTACTTGTTAATAGAGAAATTACTAACGGCTACAAAACTGCTATGGGAAGGATACAGGACAAATTACTCAACTTTCTTCTAACCTTTCAAACAGGGCTATCTTCCAATTCTTTCAGGCTAATGATTTTAAGATGGATCAAAAGTCATTCAACACCAAAGTTTCAGAAATAATAGGAAATTAAGATAGCCCCCCTCGCAGCAGATACTGCAAGTTACATAGCACATGGTAGCAACTGACAGCGATGTATCACCTCAAAAATATGAATAAGCATAGTACAGTACATATTTCCTTTCTACTTAATGGCGGTGAAAACAATCATCTACATTGTCATTTTCTCCCCAATTCTCTAGAGAAATCGCTGTGTTTTGCATGAGAACACCTGGTGATGTCTCTTCCAGTGATGTTAACGGGGTACGCGAGTTTTACAGCGACGAGAATTGCATTTCCTAACGCTGAAATAGGCCCCACACAGGATACAACTCAAAAACTTTGAAGCTCCTTGGAAAATACTGATAAAATGCATTCAATTCCTTTGCTTTGAAAAGTTACAGCTCTGATGCATTTAAAAATAACTAGTTTTGAAGTGGTTTACTCCTAATGAACAGTCACATACAAGGTGGACACTGGCTACAATATATAATATTTGCCAACTACAGAAGTATTTCCATCCGAGACTTCTTTTAAGCCAGAAAAGGGCAGAGCAGGATGGCACATACACTTGTCTGCTTTTCCATTAACCACTTTCCTTGTCACTACAGCTGGCTGTGTCTGTCTGTACTGGTGAAGCTGAAAGCTTTCTGGTTTTTATTATATGTACGGAATGGAGATCGCACAAAAGTTGTTTTAAGGGTTGAATGTTTACATCTCAAAATAGGAGACCTAATTCGACCATAGAAGAACTAAGATTTGGTTCTGGAGTTCCAGCACTCTCCAAGCAGGTTACCTTCTCCAGAAAATTAGGAAGAACCTTAAAGAAAACAGGACTTTGCCATACAAGAGTTTACATTTTGGTTTTATTCCAGACTCTGTTTGATAGGTTTATGACCCGAATGCTGCTGAGTTATAATTCACAGAATTTGCCTTTCCTCAAACTTCTCTTAGAAATAAACTTGATCAACAAATGCAGCTCTGGGTATATACAAAACATCCACAGACAGTTTTTTCATGCACATAATTTGTAGGAGGCACTTCTCTGTCTGCTCCCTGTAGAAAGATTTTTCTGACATACTGCAGTCCTAAGACATTTAGCGCCCTACCAAAGATGATCCAATTAACCAAAAGCCAGCTTTTTTCATCAGTCACTAAAAATTCAAATCGCCCATATTGCTACATAAGATTTAACACGTGCTAAAAATAAAAACTTTGCATCATCAACACTTTGCCCGTATTTTAGAAAATGAATAGTTCATTCTGCCAGATTAAACTTTGTCATAACATTACACTTACTAACATGAGTTCTCCTAATTTTCATCTCAGAAGCACAAATTAGGCTCTCTCAAGCTCTGCACTCTGTTGGTGAGAAGACAGGAGATGTACCAGAGCTCACTGTCACGCATCCAAATCAAATTCCCTGGGAGTCATCTCGGCCCTCGCTCTGGTTCCTCCTTGCCACTAAACACCTGATTTGGCCACTACAATAAAGCAACTACTTACCATAATAGATCCCGAATTTCTTCTCCCACATGAAGTCCACTCTCAGCACCTACACATCCCAAACTGGATGCTTTAGGGTAATAGTCATCAGGGAGTAACATCTGTGCCCTAGATGCAGGTGTTGTCTCCTCTCTTCCCAGCTACCCTGCTTCCCCAGCACCTCCAGACAGTTGAAGTGGCCCTTTCTGTATGACAAAAGCATCCCCCAGTCTCAAAACCACCATGAGAGAACATGTCGTGTGCGTTAATCACAGGAGATTGGGGAAGGGGGGAGGGAGGAAGGGAGGGAGGGAGGGAGCCAAGACACAGACACTGAAGCAAGGCTTGAAGGAACACCGTGTCCTGTGTTGCCTCTTGATATGTGCCCCAGGCTCCTGAGTTTCGTCTACTTCTCTGTAGAGCCCACACACTCACAAAGCAGATTGTTCAGACAGCTAGTCTTTTAAGACACTGAAAGCCAGAGAAACTACATCTCTTGGCAGGTTCTTCCAACAGTTAGCCACCCATGTGTTAAAAATGAATGTTTATCTTCTCTTTTGAATTTGTCTAGCCTTACACAAATGTTTATACCATTCTTCCAAACAAGGCGACCTTTAATATGCAGTTTTATCTTAGTGGTGCACACTTTTTTTTTTAGACTCAAACTGGAATTTGGCACACCATCCTCAGGCTGCAGGAGCACCTCCCTTGCCTGCACTGGCAGGGAAATGAGCCTCTGCAGCAGTACAGAGCTGGGGCTGACAGAGAACAGGCAAACACCCACCACTTCTGCATCTGCTGCCATAGCTGTGATCAGGTTTTCCTGTTGGGGAAGGCAAAAGCCAAACGAGGAAAAGTGTCCTTGAAATTTATGCCAATAGCAGAAAACGGGCTGTGCTGGTTTCCTGCTTCTCCCTTACTGTTTTCATGCCCTGCGAGTTACACTGAGAAGCATCACTGTGCCTATCAAGGATGTTAAGATTTGCCTTTTTCTTGGGGCTAAACCATCCAATCCCAGAAAAGATGGAAGTAGCTCTAAAAGAATTTAACGGAAGAAACATTTTGGTGATTGTCCTAACTCAGAAGGTAAATATTCTCTGAAGAAAAAAAAAATCTTCCACCTCTTTACATTCATTCAGGAGCTCAGTCAAAAACTGAGGGCCAGAGGTTCGTGAACATTACTCATGCTTGCAGGCAATACCAGATGCACCCAAGACAGCTTTAAGTGAATTTCAAGCTCCCTACTGTTCTCCTGAACATCCAGCTCCCAGTTTGTACAGGAAAGCTGAAAAAAAAGCTTCCCTTTTGTTATCAAAGTGCAACACACTTGGTGATAAGAACATGACTGTATTTCCCATAAACACCCAGTAGTAAAAAATATATACATCAAGATTAGCAGACTAATTCTGGGAGCCATCTGAGTGACTATTTATCAGGGCATGTCCAAATAAATCAAAAGTACCAAAGTGCATTCTGATGAGAGGCAGCATTATCACGGAAAGCCTGGCCAAAGTCCTCTATAGACAAAAGGCTTCATCCTCCAACTCTAGCTAAGAGAGTCTGGAGGAAAAGCTGAGCCATGGCCATGTGAGTTTTCTCTGTTTTCCTCCAGAAATACTTTCATAGAGAAGCCCAAAGCAATTTTAAAACATCTACAGTCTAACTGCCTTTTGAAGAAGATGACAGACCGACACTTGCACAAAGCAAGGCACAGCAACACTCTGTTCCTGAGTAAGACAAATATCACAATGGGATGACAAAATCTGATTTAGATGCTGTGAAGAGTAAAAGGCAGCCTCCAACTACATGCCTAGAAATAAAGTTTGCCAGAGATGGCCATAGTGACAGCTACACCAATGGGTGACGAATAAGTGAGTTCATCTTACTCTATATATCGGTTACAGAATCAGTGCACACATGGCAGGTACTTCTGGAGAGAAATGGGAAGGCTGCTGGATCTGCCCAGCTCCTCTGCCAGATGTGTCAAAGCCTCTGCAGGCTTATGATTATTTCCCCCCCACACCATGTAAACTCCCCTCCTGGACCACAATTTAATCAAGCTTGTGACTGCAGCCAAGATAGAAGAATCCAATTCCAGAGTTGCTGCTTTTTATTGTTAGCTGCTTTAGTAACTGCTTCAAGCACCTCCGTTGCCGACAGAGCCAAAATAATTCTCTCTTTTGTCCACCGGGAATGTGGGTTCTACAATCTGAATTCTATGACCAGTCAACAAGGATGGATTCCCCTCTCATACTAGGAACTCATTCAAATAAATTTACAAATAAGAAACATTGCAGAACATTTCATATCTGATTTTTAACAGTCAATAAAAGGACAAATGAAGCCTCCTCAATGTACCATGTCATTACTTGTATGGAGTAAAAGACTAGCATCCTTACTGTAGTCTTTACTCACTAGGTGTTATTATTTAATCTCTTTCAGAATTAACAGGTGTACAAAAGGATGTCAGCTTTATTTTGACCACTGGTAAATTAGCAGCTACAAGTTTGGTTTTTTCTTTCTATTTTTATGAAGTTCATTTGAAGTTGGATGCATTGAAAAGAACAGCAGAAAGAGCTCTCATTTGTGATTCAGTATAAAGAGTAAGTTATAGGGCAAAGCAAAATTTTAAAGTTATTTCTGTAAGCCTCTAAAAATGTTTTCTTGATTGTCAATTTTAAGTCAGGCTCAAAAAGAAGGTATTTTTAGTGATTTCAAAATGAACCCACTACACTGCAAAAGCTACCATTATTTACAAAGCCAGAGAACTAAGAAACAATTCTACTTGATAGCATCCCTTTAATAAAGCTTTTTACTTATCTTCTGAATTAATTATACTTTAATCCCCACCATTACATTCTGAAGCTGACCTCTTCTCAGGCAGAAATCTTCGGTTTCCTTTATCTGGAAGATAATTAGCACTCCGGCCACCAGTGCAATCTACCTCACACCAGGGCTTCACAGCTTTCAGATTCAGGCACTATCGCATCCAAACCAGTGTATGTATTTTAGACGTGGTAAGCATGACAGGAGATACAGTACTCACGTGGGTTTTCAATTAACTTTATACCAGCTGTTTTAAGTAAGATAACACCTAACCCAGTGCTACATCTGCCAGAACATAGTCTTCAGAGAAGTTTCAATGAGCTTGAATCAGCAGTCAGCTCACATAGGTTCAGAGTTACAGCTCAGATGGTCACAGCATTTTCTTTTTTCTTTCTGTTTAATCTGACAGCAGCATTTCAAAAGTGAGGCTTACTGTTTTATGAATGCATGACCTAAGTAGCAGAGCATAAAAAAAACCCCATCCTCTGCTCTAACTTTTCAGTAGTGCACTTCACTCAACAGCCAACTCCAGTCAAGGTACTTTTTCCAAAGACAAAGCAGATCAAGCAGCAAAACTGTTAAAAATGTACAGTTTGTAAGACTAACAAAATAAATATGCTTCACTCCAACACTATTGCAACATAAGGACTATTTCAGCCTTTTGTGAGGAAGATAAAAAGCTTTTTACTTAAGATGGCCACTTTAAGACAAGCAGTAACAACAAGTACACCCAAATATCCCTGTTGAGTACTATGTAAAGCAAGCCTTGGTCACAATTCAGTTCCAAAGTAAACAGGACCAGAGGGAGCAGACAGTACAAACAAGCTTTCCTATGTTAAAAAAAAAAAAGAGTTAAGTTTCAAAGTCCAGGTCACTGCTGATTGGCAGATTACTGATGTCTGTATAGCAACTACCTTATGTGGAACAACATGACTTAAACACAAGCCTAAATACTAAGACATCCACAATTTATCACTGAAGAGACAGATTTTCCAAAACTACTACAAAGTGCTTCCACAAAGAAGTTAACAAGTATTCTAACGCTAAGTTAAAGCATTGCACTAACGCTGAGCACTTCTGAAAAGTTCTGTGATTACAAGCATAAAATAAATAATGAAAAATTAATAATAAAATCTAACTTTAACACTGGACCACCCCAGAGGTGGTCTGAAACACAGAAGCACAGCTAAATACAATGAACAAACCTCCACTGACACTGAAGGCCAATACACTGGACAAGACAAGCAAACAAGACAACCGAACACAAGCACTGAGAGAGATGTAAAACCACTGGGCTTAGAGGTGTTGGGGTTTTTAAGTCTTAACAATCTTGTTTTCAGCATTCTAAGACTCAGTCCACCAGTTAATGACAAGCTTATACAGCACGCATCTTAGGAACGCTATGTACAGCTTAGTCCACAGAGCAGCTCTGTTTTTCATACCACAGCGCCTGTCACTCTCAACAGAGAGGGCATTGTAAGAACCAAGAACTACAACCACAGCAGCAATTTTAAAATGTGAAGCCTTCTTCAGTAAAGCCGAGGGAAAGCAGTAGGTGCCATGCAATCTAAAGAGAAACTTGTGTTACAGTGCATTGCATTGAAATTACTGACATGCATAGGAAACCAAAGAGGTTGCACCAAGAAAAAGCATTCCAAAGTTATTGTGTTCTTAACTTTGAAGCAGAGCATGAAAGAGTAAGTGACTCAGCAGGTTCAAGAACTCTATCTTAATTTGTCCAAACCACTGGAGGAAGCTTAAACTGGATGGTGTCCCTAAACATTCCTTCTTGTATGAAGAAATGGTACTTTTAATAAAACAATACATGTTTTTGAAAGCCATCTCATCCCACTGCACATCTGATGCCTACCATTTGCTTTAATTAAGAATATCTCTCTCGAATATTTTGTGCTATTCTGGCCAAAACTGAAGTTTAAGGAAATTTGCTGCCCTTGATGATCCCTTCTAGTGAGTAGGTTTTGTACATCCATGCAAATTATGTATTAGTAAAGAATGACATAAAATTTTGCAGAGCAACCTAGTAAGTGGGTTTTCAAGACAAAAGAAATTCATTTCAGCAGCACAAATAAGAAGAAATTCTGAACATAATATATAATAAGAATAATTTACTGTGGATCCAATTTAATCTCAGAAGAAGGATTTATTTTGTCTATTAAAAATTCAGTGCAAGAAATTGCAGAAAAAAAGAAGTTGGATCTGGTGGTATTTAAAACAAACAAAACCAAACAAAACCCAAACCCTCTGTTCTACATATTGAGGTAGGTGGAGGCTTTTAGGCTTAAATAGGCCAAGGTGAAGTCTATGGAGGTGATAATTTTTTTATATCTGCAACTGGCAGTGCCAGTCCAATTGTATACCTGGACCAAGATCATGTATCCACCCAGTTCTCCACCAGCCTGTTAAAATGCTGGTGTATTGGTATCTGCTTACTACTGTGGAAATTAATTTACTGAGAAATTCTGCCTTCTGCTGACTCTCCTCGTTTTTGTGTTTTGCCAGTTCCTCTACCAAGAGAGAGTGCAGCACTGCCACTTAACACTGTATTTTGTCCAGCTCTGCCAATCTCCAGCTTCAGGGACATAAAGGCAGAAGAGAGACTATCCAAAACGCTGGATCTTCAGCAAATGTAGTATCAAAAGATTTCATTATAGAACCCTGGAGTGAACTGGTTTGTATGTAACACCGTGAAAAGGACCACGCTTTTCTGGCTAAGAAGATCTAAGGCAAGCGTGTGGGTACAGATTTGCCATTAGCAGCTATGCTAACATAATTGTGCTCTTCACTTGAGCTAGGTAATTTAAATGTTAAAGATTACTTGGGATTAAAATAGAAGGTGAAGTTTGGTAGCTCCGTGTAAAACCTACGGGTATAGTATGAAGGAATTCAAACTCAACTCCAGATTGTCCTAATTTTATTTAGCTTGGTTAACCAATTTTGAATCACTTTTTACAGTTTACATAACTTAAAGGAGCACACTATGTCCTATAAATTAACATCTTTAATAATTCAAAACATCACAACAAAGCCAGATTTTGAAATAAACTGTCTTTTAGTTATCTGGATCAAGAAGCAACATACATGGGGAAGGAAAAAAAATAAAACAGCATTAACAAGAAAACACTGCTTAGTTTCTAAACTGAGTTTGTGCTTCTACACCAAAACCACAACACTTAAGTAGCAAGAACTCTGCAAAGAACTTGAAAAGGTACGTAACTTCTGCTGTCCCAAAATCAAAAGTATATCTTAATTTCTTTTTCTACTTGTTATTTTGTTTGGTTCTATGAAATTAGCATTAATGGTAGAGGGACAAATGCAAGATATATTAACTTTGCTGCAAATATGAATTCTGTTGTAGCAGTTTATTATATTGTTGGTTTAAGTTGCATTTGTTTTCCTGCCTGATAAAGAAGAGCAGATCTTTTTGATGTATTTAATAATCAACGCATTTGTTAGTACAAAGCAGATGGTGTTCAGCAAGAAGGCATTAAGTGATCTCATTTGAAAATACCATGCCTTTTTAAAAAAAAAAAAAAAAAACCAAAACACTAAGCCACCCCTAAAGAGTTTCATGAAGGCCAGATGTTCAAAGCTGGCGCACAGATAAAAACTGCACGTCCATGATTTATGCATGAAATTACCCAAAGCCTGACAGGTGTTAACGTATGCCAATAGTTATTTGCATGCTTTCTCTATGACATACAGAAATCAAGTAAATTTCTTACACTCAACTTTGAAAATCTGGTCTTAGCTACAAATTAACACTTTGCCTCGATCCATTAATTTAACAAAAGGCATTCATCCATCTTTCTTTTTTTTTGGTGGGTGAGACTAAGAATATTTTATCCCAAATAATTTAGTAGAAATCTTCTTCAATGCAATTGTTTGTTCTCAAAATAAGCAAACAAATTTTACTATTCAGAAAGCCTTTTTTAAATTATTAAATGTTCTCCTGTATATTTATGTTCACTACAGATTGCTTCAGAAAATAATCTCAGAACTTAAAACTTTAGAAAAAACTTTTTACTTTTAAAGAAAGTTACTTTAGGTCTAGACCAAAAAAAATTATGTACTAGGGTAAAAGATGGAGTTAGAGTGTTAGCCTCTAATGAATGCTTCTTAAAAATAGGTGCTTCAAATACAGGTTTAGAAAAGAAATTAAGTATCATGTTTTCAGTCACACTGAAGAAGACATCTGCAAAGAAAAAAGGCCCTCATCCTTAAGATTGAAGAAAAAGGTGGGGGGGTGGAAAAAAAAAAAGCAGCACTGTTTTCCCAAGTTGCCCAAATCACACACAGACACAAGAAGGTTACAAATGCCATTCATGAAAGAATGCACCACAAACATCAGCATTTATTCATTTCGATGTTTTTTCTTTTTAGCAAATGACAAAAGACTCAGCTTACTGGCTTCACTTTTGTTTATCTTTTGCTTACATTACACATTTAAACATTTGTCAAAACTTACTAAGTTGTCTGCATTCATGCACAGCTAGAAAACATCCTTAATTTATTTAAACCAGAAATGCATTACCAGAAATGTATTAACATTGTTCACTACTAAACATTTAAAAAAAAAAAAACAAACCTGAAAGTATTAAAAAGGTTATCCTGGAAATGTTAACTTCACAGCAGACTGAAACTACTAATTGGCTCACATTTCAAATTGGAAAAAGCAAGATTCATGCTAGTGTTAGTGTACATCTTGCCCTAGCACTACTGAAGGATCATGGTTCACCTTGATCATATATAATAAAAAGAAAAGTGCATACAGAAATTTACAACAATTTTAAGGACAAAATAAATGGTCCAATTGATGTGGTCCCAACAATTAACTCAAAAGTCTATGACAAATACGAGCTTCTGTGATCTATTTATACTACTTAAGTACGGATATACAGAAAGTAGAGTTCGTTTGAAATCTTCAAAAAATGTTCCTGTCAATCCTCAAATGGTGGCTGTTATAGCTTAAAATTTCTGTTAAATGCGTGCGTTGAATTACTTGTTATCCAAGCGTAGCAGCTGCTCCTTACCATTTATTGTTAGCGACCTTAACTGGCCATCTTCTTCAACTTCTATTCTCTCTTGTTCATTCTCAACAATTCTGCAGGACAAAAACAACAGTTAGCCATTCTAAAGCACTGTAAGCAATTTTTAAACACACACTAGCCCCAGGTTTTTAGATAATGAACTATAATGAAGCACTGCCTGCTTATTGCAACTGTGGTTGGGTAGCTTTTGTATTTCACAACGCAGAAGCCGTAACTAGTAACCATCTGCATTCCTCCACCAATATTGCTTATTTACAGCAGGAAAATTGAATCCTGGAAGTTTTAATCCTTCAGTTTGTAGGGTTCACAGTTACAGCTGTCACCTCATACACTGTCACAGCTGTACTGACACTACGCACTATTATCTAGAACTACATGTCTTTTGACAGATCAAGTGTACAGTCTTGACATTGCGTTTAGTACCTACCCATCTGTTAAATGCCTAATATTCTAGACCCAATCAGAATTTTGTATTATGTAAGGCACACAAGACAGTCTTTAATTGTTCTGATCAAATTAGAAGTAGATTAATTTAGAGACCTCCTGCATACGAAGTTTAATATCAGCACGTATGTTGCAAAATTTAAGTATCCCTGACTGGAAGGAGAGATCATTAAAGAGGTCTATGGGCTAGGGGTTTGGTTTAGAAATCAGAAGATAAGGAATGTTTAAATTATTTTTAGAACATTTAATTTATACCTGAAGTTTAACTATCTGGCAATTCTACCCCTGTGATTTGAATGAGGAAACCACATGAATGAATAAATTTTTTTCTGGAAACAAACTTACTGAAGTGAATATACCCATCTTAAAAACAGAGAGAACAGCTTCTTGCCTGAACGCAGCAAAATCCTACTCAGATTTTCACTGGGTATGCTGGAATATGAGTCTTCTTTAGATTTAGCTACTTTGTGGGCAGATATTCTACAAAGTAACAGGATTCCTCAGAGGTGGTAAATGTGTCTACATGTGGCTAATTACATTTCTTGCTTCCCTCCCCCTCTTTCTAAATATTATAATGAAAGCTATGACAGCAACATACCTGGTTGAGCCTACATTTTAGTATTACAATAAACACGATGCCTTATCTTCTTTTGCCTAAACACTTTCTTTGGTCTCTCTCACCTGGTACAATTCCCTCAAAAATGGGCAGTTTTCAGATTTTTCTGGAACACACTCACAGAAAAATATCACGACCACACCAGTGTGTGATGACAACGGCTGCATTTAAGTGGCCGTTGTCATCACTCTCCAGTACAACAGGGCACAGAAGAATCTTGCACTCTGAAGTATGGGACATGAGTTACCAAACAAAACAACTGGTTCTCCCTTGCTTTTTGTAAATTTTTATTAAGGACTTAAATTTAACTTGTTGAGTACTCATGTAACTTACTGATCATCATGTTCCATACAGGTTACTCTATAGCTAATTAATATTTGGGTTTCCCAAAGGAAGTGATTTCCTCATCATAAGCATGAAAGAGGGAGAAGGCACACTGTGTACAGTACTTGAAAATTTCACTTTCCAACAAACATGGTTTTCTCCAAAGCAGGTTTCAGTTGCTTATTTCACTTAACAGATAGAAGAAAATTACTTTTTTTTTTTTTTTTAAACACACAAAAACGACACTCGAACACTGCCTGGGAAAGCAAACTAAATCAGATATTAGGGAAAATTGTTTCACATTTCATAGCGTCTGCAACATTAAAAGTCCTCCCAAGCCCACTAAAAGCTTCACAATCAACAGAAACCAAGTGCACTATTCTATTCCAGAAGCTTAAGCTGACTTGGCAAATAGCAGTCAAGAACCTTAATAAAAGAGGCATCACTACAACAACTACAACACTACACATCACTACAAGGAGGTTCTGAAGGCCTGAAGGAGCTCCACTACCAGGTCCCTTTCAAACAGCAAACAAGTTGCATCTTTCATTTTTCATCAGGGCAGTTTGGAAAGCATCTGAACCCTCCTCATCCATCAAAACTTTAGACAAAATACACTTTCCCGTCTTCACATGCTGTGGCTTTAAGTAACTCAGCAATGTCAATAAGAGTCAGAGAACCCAATAAATGTTTCAAGTATTTTGGGTTTCTCTAAATGCTTAAACAAATAATGTGATGCCAGCAACAGCAAAAGTAAAAATACATATACATACACCTATTACTGTATTTATGTATGTATACATACAGTATCTTTATATGCTTGTATCTATAGCTATGTATGTTTCTACATATAGTTTTCCACAAATATGTTTGCATCACTTACCTCTTTGTAGTAATTTTTCTGCCATTAACTATTTTAGTTGAGGTTGATACCGATTTGAAGTTACCCATCCCACTGCCACCAAATGATGTAGAGGAGAAAGAAGTAAGGCCTCCATGTCCCAGCGAACCAAATGAAGTAAAACCTATTGGGAAATAAGGTATTTGACTAAAAATTTATCTTTACGTGATCATGGGATCCAAATTTATCATCCACTCAGACTACATCCTAGCTCCAGGATGTCCTTAACTGGTGGCATCAACACAGCAGCAGTGACTAGACAGCATTAAACACAAGTGTGAGAATAAAAATATGGCTTCAGCCCCATCAATTTCTCCCATACGGCCCTATAGTTCTAATTCCAAATGCCTCCGTACAAAAGTCTTTCCCCCCCGCCTTCCCTTTTGACAAAAACACATTCAAGCTGCTGAACCCAACCGTATATATTTAATGAATCTAATTTTCTGCTTGAATTTGTATGTTGGGGATGCCCTGAGTTAGTAAACAGAACAAGATTTGTACCACTAACATCCCAACTAATACCCAGAATCTTAACACTTGGAAAGGACGCCAACTACCAGTAGCTTTCAGCAGCCTCTGAGACACAGATGTCAACATCTACACTGACTACCCCTAAACTGATACCAAGTAGAACCATGGGGTTTAGGCACACATTTTTCCAGTGTATTTTCAGGACCTCATATAAAAGCTATCACATCCCCAACATCTAAAAGCAAACAGAACAAAAACAACTCTAAAGAAACCGTAGCACCAGAATTAAAAACACAAGAAATTCTGCCTCTCCAGAGGTCTGTTCACTTCAATGAACTTTCAAGTAGAAATCTTTATATCTTTATTTACATTCAGACTTTACACAGAGCAGCTTTTTTTTTTTTAATGCACCCTCAAAACTTCCAGATTGAAGAAGCAAGTTTTATTTTGAGATCCTTTGCAAATCAAAACTGCATTCCTTGTTAAACGTTGTGATATTTACCTGTATCAAATGAAGAAAAAGCACTTCCAAAACCAGGGAATCCACCAAAGGCAGAGAAAAACGATCCACCACCTCTGCTTCTGCTTCCCCTTGGACCCCGCCTGCCCCCGAAGAAGTCCTCAAAAGGGTCTTCTACAAAATAGAAGACAGCATTTAATCATTAGGGATTCCACATTTTAAAAATTACATTTTCTGTTATAGGTAAGATTCTTCCTTTGAAATATTTGATGCTGCTGAACATTCCACAAAAAAGGCAATTACTGTGCTCCTTCTGGATTAAATTCTGTCTTGCTTTTGGTCTTAAAAATAATTATAAGTAGCCGATTTTCTTCTTTTAGAAGTTTAGTACTAAAAATCAGTAAACCCAATGCAAACATTATTTTCCAGTATAATACAAGTGGCAAAAGCTACAGAAATAGTATTCTTTCCACCACATGCTCATATAGCATAACAAGCTGAAGGTGTAAAAAAAAACACAAAACAGTATTTATTGAAAGCTATGTCCAGTCAGCTAGCACTTGATTATGCATGCAAAGTGTTAAATCTGTCATGATATCTACACACCAAGAAACCATAAGACAGATCCTTCAGCTGTTCTAAAGAACTTTCTTGTTGACATACCAAGGTTTTCCAAGGTGTAGAGAAAAGAAAAAAAAAAAAAAAAAAAGTAGCACTAAAGACAAATGAAACTCTTCAAATTTCAATTTAACAAATACCAAAACATTGCATACAGGTACCTGAACTTTCTATCTTATTCTATTCAAGTTTTATTGTGGATGACCATAATAAGATCACTAAAAAGTAACTTCCAGATAGGGTGTATCAGTTGTTGAAATATAAAACCAGCAGCCAGGGATTGATGACTCATAACCTTAAAGTGTTCAAAGTGTTTATTTTAGCACTTGCCACATCAGGTAGTACAGACTCATTCTGATGCAGTTTTGATAGCAAAGTTTACACACAGTGTCCCAAAGAGGCATTCGGTCCCTACCAAGAAGGAGGAAGAAGAGAGAAATAATGAAAGGGGATAAGGGGATCATGGCTAAAATTATATTTCACATTCAAGTACAACTGTTATGTCACTCAGAACAGCTGCTGTTCCATCTCCATCAGGAAGACAATAGTCTCATTCAAAAAAAAAAAAAAAAGGGGGCGGCCTACTAGACACATAAACAAGAAACAAGCAATCCTTATTTATTTTCTCATGTTATCCTAAAAAAAAGTAGTTCCCAAATGATCTGAAAATTCTTTTTACTACTGCTCTTAAAACAAAAAGCAACATACAAAATTGGAATAATCTAACAGATATTCAACATACGTAATACTCGCATTAAAATCAGAAAAGTTTAGGAACTTCATAAATCACAACTCTCCTGGAATGAGTGTTGTACCCTACCAATGATTCTGCCAAGTTTTACAAGTGGGGACTCAATACTGAAAGATAACAGTCTGAAACACTGCTCAGAATAAGCTCTTACTGAAAAATATAGAAACTGATAACCAGCAACAAAGGTATGAAAGGAGACTAAGTGACAACCAGAAATACAGTATTTATTCCACCTCTGGTACTCCATAAAAATCCAGGGTAATTTCTAACAAATCATCAAGTTAATGCAATAGTGACAATACTAAAGCAATCAATATGATAAAAAAAAAAAAAAAGATTAGTCATGATCTGGTTTACATGCAATTACTTAAAAGTAAAATGTCACAAGGTATTTATGCTGAACAAAAAGCAGTTGCTGGGGTTCAGACATGGACTCCCATCAGCAAAAATACCAAAATCAGCAAAAAAATTAACCCCATCCTTCCCCTGGCTTCCAGGGTTATCAAATAAAACAAAGCAGGGCCAAACTTTTATCTTACACTAGACAAACAAGTAGTAAGATGTTTGAGTTTGGTTGTTTTGGTTTGGTTTGTGGGTTTGTTTGGTTTTTTTGTTTGGTTGGTTGGTTTGGGGTTTTTTTGTTTGTTTTGTGACTCTTTTTTTTTTCCTATGTAGAACAAGTTTTCCTCAATTATAAAGAGGACCTGTTATTACTTTTAAAACAACAGAAATTAAACCAACACTTGGGAGTGAAAATATGAGAAGCTACCATCAAAAGTACTATTTCCAAAACAAGTACTATGCCCATTTAAGAAAAAAGAGACATGTTTTTTCTCAGACTAACATATCAGCCACTGCAATTAATTGTTTTGTAGTCCAATTTATTCTCACTAGAGTGACTCAGAAGTTAGTTATGAAGGTCATTCAATCGTGTACAAATGATCTATATTATATTACTCCCACTGTTAAGCTTTCTATTTATAGTCCAATTTTTCCTGTTACCTGGAGTTTGAATAAAAACAAAACAATCTAGCATGCAAGCTTTGAGTTTTTAATCCCCTACTGTGTATCAGTCTATTTTGCAAGTGAATCTCTCCTCCTCAGCACCAACGGCAGCAGAAACACAAAGGTTTTTAAGGGAGGATCGCAGAAATCTCCCAGAGATCCCTGCTATCAACCCAGCTTCTAAATGGATTACTGCCTACTCCTAGCCACACAAAAACCCAACTGAGACTTGGACAAGCCTTATTAGCCTTCAGCAACTCTACACAGCAAAGAAAGAGGTCAACACTCTGTTTAGCATGTGTTCCAGCCTCAGGTGATTTCTGTGAGCAGTCCTGCTAATAATCCTCCAGTGCTCTTCCAGTAATTCTCTCCAGTTAATAAGATACTCAAACCAATCTTCTACAGCGGACTGTAGAATGCTCAGCAAGATGGATTATAGTGACAGGAAAATGGGTAGGACTTTCCTGAGGGAATATTTTTTTACTATCCTAACAGCCACACATGTACAGCACATGGCGGGGGGGGGAAGACCAAAAAAAGACCAAAAAACCAAACCACCACAAACATAGGAGAGAAGGCAACATGAGGCTTCTGCATTATAATTTGTTATATGCACTGCTGAATGCACATTAAATATTGCAACCCCACAACTACTCAGTCTGTTTGTTTTCAGTCCTTAAATCAGGATGATTAATAGTACTAACACTTCAGCCCAGCAGGTCTATTTTTGATTTTCCTGTGACTCCAGAGAAGCAAGGTAGTCTTTCAATGCATGATAACCTTTTCACTTAGAAGGCTTTTACAACAGTCAAAATGCAGTGAATATCACAGTATCAGGGTGTTCGTTTTGGGGGTTTGGGGTTTTTTTTGTTTGGTTTTTGGGGTTTTTTTTTTAATGACTCCTCTTATGATAGTCAGTTGTGGTGTATACAATCCATGTAATTTTTCTGCTTGAATGTTAGTTTTGTTGATCTGATAAGCGCCTAAACAGAAAAAGAACGAACAAACAAACACCACACACACATAAAAAAAACAAAACCAAGAAAACCTAACACCACCAGAAGCACAATGGAAGGCCTTTCTAAAAACTGAAAATACCATATAAATACTATACAACTTAAAACCTTCAGGAAACTGAAATGCTAGACCAGTGTCATCTCAGGGTATTACTGTTTGGAGATAAAATTCACAGTTTAATCTGGGTATTACCAGAAGCTTATGGAAGGACAGAGCATCAGATTCTGTTTCAACAAAAATGTTGGAGGACGTTTCTGACACAGTTTGTGGTGCTGTCAAAACCGCAAAGATCAAGAAAGAACAAAGGATGAGAAATTTCAAGGAAGCTGTTGAGACAGACTTCTAAATCTATCAACAACAGCAGATGATGTGAAGCTTCTGAGGGAAAAAGCAAATGCTTAAAAGCAGATAACTCATGGTAGCCTGTTTCCAAAAAAGAGTCAAAATGAAGGACTTCTGGACTCTTGCTGTTACTAGGTGGGAAGACTGCAGTTAGAGAATCCAAAAAGTTAAGGCAAAGGGTGGAACACAAAACCCTCTGAAAGACAGAGGATGGTACACTGACAAATCCATCCGAAAATAATTACATTAGAGGTAACATTTCCAAAAGAATTTATATTATTTTGAAAAATCATTGCTAATTGAAATGCAGCAACTGTCTTGTTCTTCTGGGTAAAACATTAAACCTGCTCACGGCAAACCACAGACTCCTACCTTGCTTCCCTATAGTCACAGGAAAAGAAATTCACTTCTAAACAAGACAAGTAACAACAACTATAGTAAGTATCTCACTGCACTGCTAAATAAGTTAAGTCATTATTCCCCCCCATCCTCCCCGAGGAGTCCTCAGCTGTAACACAGAAGCAGGATTTTCTCCCCTTCAGCAGTGTAAGCTGATTGCAGAATACTACGTAAAAGATGGGATTGCTCTCCTTTCCTGCCTTGTGATCCTGGAACCAAACGACAAGTTGCACTAATTCATTGATTCAAAAGAAAACACCAAGTGATTGTATTGTCAGCTTTCTGTTGCACTCAGGAGCTAATCTCACTCAGTATTGGCAAGACTGGTGCACCTGACAGAAAATGGTCCAGAAAGCACAATACAATAGAGGAATGGAGGAAAGGAAGCAAAACCCAGAGTTTCTACATTTGAAGCAGTCCACAATTCAGTTAAATTCCATGAAATTCATTAAATCAATCTAAGGCATTAGCTGAAATCACAATACAATATAAACTACAAGTGCCACGTTTCCCATGGCAGTCACTCTACCATGGTACTTGTACCCTGGCAGCAGGAAGAAATGCCCAAGTGCAGGAGGATGCTTTCAGCCATAGAACGATGCTACCTATCCCCGATTAAAGTGCTGAGCACACTCCAGTGCAATATCATCATTCAACTTCAGAAAATCCAAAGCACTGAGATAAACTGCTCACCGTTGGGCAGTACTCTCACACACACGCGCTGCTGCAGCCAGAGATGTTGATAATCTTATAGAGGCAGTATGCAAAGGAACATTACCCTGTAAAAACAGGATCACTGCTCAGTCACCACTCACTGCACCACTTCCCCAACAGTGAACTTCATTCTTTGCAATCAGAGCCACACTACTGCCTGTGCCAAAATATGATACACGAGCTGAATACCCTTACTACAGATGCAGAATGACCCTGTAGCTGCAACACACTAAGGAGAATAATACTGAAAGGCTGCTCAGCTCATACATAAGGAGACAATCAAACTCAATGGCGTTGATTATTACAGGCTGCAGTGTTTCAGAAAGCAAAGGTAGGACAGGCTGCCTGCCTGCCTTTCTCTCTGTCCAAAGTGTACTGTAAGTGGCTTTATAGATCACACCAGAAGAGCGCCCATAATGCAGGGCTGAATAATGTGTTTATGAAGAGGACTATAGAGATATGATACAGACAATAAAATAGAATTGGAAGAGGTGTTCCTATATTGTCTCCTATTTGAAAAAAGTTTCAAAGATGCAGATTTACAGTAAATACACACAGAATCTCATGCTACAGCTCTGCAGTGTAACCAGGCACAAAAAAAACACACCACACCAATCCAAACATATAATCAGAACAGGCCACAGAAAACTGCAAGCACTTTGACATGGAAATATTTTTTCCTTAACTAGAAAATAACCATAATGTTGATGTCACTTACTCAGAAGAGACATTAAGATGCTGTTGCAAGCACTGTTGATTCACCTGCCTAGAGCATTTCAGCACGATCTTTTATAATTGCTCACTTATACAAATTATGTCAAACAGATGTTTGCCCCACTTAAAGAAAGTTTACCAGCAGAAGCATTTGAAAATCTAATGACATAGAGCAGAGATCTTGGGATTAGTAATTTTCTGCAAAAAGGAGACATAAGACGTTACCTTTGAATGACACATATACTATAATTACAAAGATGCTAGAGTACAGTAAATCCAACTCTAATCAGCATTTCATACTTATCAAATGATGGCCCAAACGTTCAGGCACACCTTAAAATTGGAAGAATCTTCCCCTATAATTGTATGACCTGCTCACCTTGTGTGATGTTCAGCATTTGTCCTCCAACCAATTTAACCAGCTAGCCACCCAAGAAAACCAAACCAAACCATCTTCTTGAAGACTAACAACCTGAACTTGCTTGGGATGGCCAAGACAAGCTTTCTCTTTGATAGCCAGTGTGCTATCAAACAGCTTCTTTCTGTATCTACCAGGACATTAGTCAAAGACTGAAGTTTTAAGACAGACATGACAATTTCAGCAGCAGAAGCTATGTATTAGTTTAGCTACCCATGGAGCCACAGCACTACCTATTCCTGTTTGATAATGCTGTCTGGGTGAGACAACTCCTGTGTTTCAAAAAGCTTTGAACCTATCAAATTATTTCTGAAAAATTCATAGTAGTGAGATTAGGACCATTCAGCGATAATTATGATCCAAGACTGGTGCTTACAAAATACAATTCTGCGCAATCACACCAAAGCAATGAATGTGCATGCAAATCTCTGAGCACTTCATAAATTGCACCAAAAGCTGCAAATATATGTCAACAGAAAGATTAATTACAAGAGGACAGTATTGTGCAAAATAGCTTTAATTGAAAGCCACCTCCACACTGTTTTAAGAACCCATTTGACTAACAAAAAAAACCTTGCATTAGAATACCTAAACATTATTTATCAGAAATGGGATTACACATGGATTAAAACCATAACCTGACTCTTACACAAAACTTTTGCCCCAGCAAGAAAACTTTCTGTCCTTGAGACAAAAAGGTTGATGAAGCTATCCCATTCCTGAACAGCATCCTAAAACACAAGTCACGTAAAATAAAGTTTGCAATGATTGCTGCACAAAGATTTTCCTCTTTCTTGTTAGGCAAAGAATCTTCAGCCTGGATATTTAAAGTAAACTCATGATAGCTTTCCAGAACATTCATGCTCCATTTTACCTTATCAATATTCAGTACTCAATCTGCAGTAGTTGGAACCAAACTACATACCATTTAACTAGCTAGGTGCTGTTCTCTGTGACAAGTATGTCTAGCTAGCTAGCCATATAAAAGTGGTAAGTTTAATTTTACCTTTTGTTTCCTAGAGTACAGATTTTTAAATATCACATAATTCAAGTAACCAGAATTCTCCACAGAATGAATATGGGTTTATATGCACCATCTGGTATTAAATTTAGCTTAAAATGCATTGTGAATTCTATTTCACAAAGAAAAACATGTAGGACATTTATAAAACACTATCTCAGAAGGTTCATGAGAATGCTAAAGTGTTTAGGAACTACAGCAAAACTGTCAAGATTATAATCCATGTTGAAAGAGACTCCACAGACTTCTCTTGGACATTAAGGTCTAGTGAGGGCATCCACCTGGAGCAATCAATCCCATCACATCATTAACCATGAAGAAAAGCATGGGTCCTTGTGAGATTCATTTAACTAGACATGCAGACATCTAAAGCTGGCTGACATGCCCCAAAACATCCCGTCAAGCTTCTAGATACTACTGCTGGATGATACTGGTCTGCTGTAGATCCCAAATTGTATTTTTTAGCCCATACAGAAATTACTTGAGCATCTCAGACAACCTAAACTATTTCAAATGTCAGCAGATGTGTATGAAGTTCAATGTATATAAAAAATTACGACTACTTAAGGAATCGCTTGAACCACTAAACTGCCTGTTGGGTAATATTATGCTCCCATGATATGCACTCTATCCTTCAATACAATTCCTCACTGATAATGCCTTCCAACATATAACCTGTTCTTGAACTGAGAATCTGAAAAGTCTCCAAATCAAAACTACATCAATTCTTTAACAGCCCAGAAACAAAGGCAACAATTTTTGCCTACACCAAAACACATCAGTTTCTGCTCCTCACAACACTTGAAGCAGCAGTCTTTGAATTAATCAATACACCTCCATTACCAGTGGTAACACTGGGATCCTTCCCTCACTATGAATTGTTAAAATACAGTAGAACGTCCTTGAAAAATGTACCA
Organism: Megaceryle torquata; assembly: GCA_024611175.1. Classification (NCBI taxonomy): domain Eukaryota; kingdom Metazoa; phylum Chordata; class Aves; order Coraciiformes; family Cerylidae; genus Megaceryle; species Megaceryle torquata. Next base: position 11,507 of record JANIJG010002134.1, on the reverse strand, counting down.
ACAAAACACTACATGGAACACAAATAAATCTACTCAAGGCAAGCAGCATATATAAATTGCATAGGATACAGTTTAAGTATAAAACAAACATACTGAAGTGAGAAATCAACCTCTATATTAAGAGTAAATGGTCAGTTCTAACATCCAAGGATAGCCAAATAGAAGTAGTGTATGTTACACAGTGCTGAATACCAGTTAACCAGACATTGATACTCCAAGGCATCACTTTTTCTTTTCTTCCTGTTACAAGGATTACTATCTACCTGTACATCAGAGACTGAAAATGATCACTGGAGGAGCTCACTAGGAAAAAAACAGATTCTGCTCTAAACAGGCATCACAGAAAACTTTTGAGACATACAGCCTTGCTAGGAGTTTAACTGTCAGTCATGTTATCAGATCAAGTTTTAAAAAGTACTAGCCTTCATGTAACCTTATTTTTATGAAGAATCTGCCTGAAAAATCAGTGAAGTTGTGTCTGGCTGAGTTAATTCTGCAACACACAGCACTTAACATTAACTCTGCTCCATTTGGAAGCTTTCAGAGCCATCATCAACAGTATTACAAATTTTCACTTGACAAGTCTGAAAGAAATCAGCAGTTAAAAATCACCACAGAAGTCTTCATACATTCTCCTCTTTTCTACAGATGAATAACAATGCCTGAGTGTATAAAGCAAGCTTTCTGTAACTGCAACAGCAGTGCAACATAGCTGTGTGGAGTTTAGCAGACTCAATTCACAGCACAATTTTAGAACTTCACATTCATGTATTTACAGGGATTATGCATCTGAGCACTGCTCTTTACTTAGGCAATGGCTATCAGAAGACAGAGTCCCACCTGCATTCTGTGGGCTTCACTGAATGCTACTTCAAACTGTATAAAAGGTACACCCATTTTAATGTATTTATTCGCTTTCACCTTTGCTTCTACCAGTGCACATTTTTAGAAAGCACAATCTCAATCCTTCTTATTCAGTTGCTTATAAAAACAATTAGAACCTAAGCAGTGCCTTAAAACTCACTTTTTCCACAGAAAACTCATGGACAAGTTGAAAATTCCTCATTTTTAGAGGACAAATTCCTTCATTCTTCAGGACACAATCTGTCCCACCAGCAGTGACCCACACAGCAGAATCTACAAGGGCTCTAGTACACCAGTTCAAATATTCATATTATACACACAATTCTTCTGCTTCTTTTTGGCATTAAACGCACTACATTCAGCTGAACACTCTCATATTTTCATGCTGTATTGCCTTAAAATTCACATAAATGCAGAGATGGCTGCACTCTTCCTAAAAGCTGCAGAAAAATTGTTTTGAGTTACATTTTCTCAGAAAATGTCTTAAGCATCTTAAACCAAAAAAAAAATCTTAAAAGAAGTTGTTCACTTTGAAGCGTTCTGACAAGGAAAATTACAAAAGCTTTTACTCAAATCTAAAGCTCAACACAGGTTTTAGGACTCTGGTCACTGACACTATCCACATAAAGTGGAGGCAGCTCTGAAACAATTAGTTTTCATCAACTAGAGCATACATAACACTGCTGACAGTGCCAGAACCTTACCCTGCAAGAAGTGAAGCCTGTGCCACATAGCTCATAACTTAAAGTTGACAATGACAGTGATCAATACATGGAAGCAGATAACCTGCTTCTGAATAAATAAATTAATTCGGGTGTTAAGCAGGGGGAGAGTGGTTTTGGACCCATGCCTCAATGTCACCAGTGCAGAGATATGTTAAGTACACTGCACAGGGTAAGATGTATCACTATTTCTCTGCAGAAGATGCTAAGTAGCTGCAATATCCCATGAGAACTTCAGCAGTAGTGGTACCTCCACCTGATAAGCTAGGCAGCTCTATACACTGTGTTGTATGGAATTCCTTCTTAAGAAATCCAGAAGGTTAGTCCTTAGGGTCTTTAAGGCCATGACTATTTAACATACAGAACTTAACTTCACAGCTTTAAAGTCAGTCATGAACACTGGCATTTATAGAGACAGCAAGTTAAATCTTTTGCTAGTGCTGAAGAAGTAAATACAATGAAACAGTGCCTATGTCAGTTCCCCAGTAGCTAGAACATGCCTTACCTGTACAAATACTTGATTGAGAGCAACTATTTAAAGTATCTTACATATAAAAAAATAAACAAAAGAGTTAAACATTTCTCTTCTGCCTTCCCCTCACTAGCTTCCTACTCAACATCTTGCTCAGATTCTACTAGGTTTTCTACCACTCAATCACAAAACAGTTGAGGTTGGCTGGGACCTCTGGAGATTATCTGGTCTAATCCCCTGCTCAAGCAGGGCCACCTACAGTGGGTTGCCCAGGACTATGATGAAATGGCTCCCAAACATGGCAATTCCACCACCTCTCTGAGCAAGCTGCTCCAGTGCTCACTCACCCTCACAGTAGAAAAGCATTACCCTAAGTTCAGGCAGAACCTCCTGTGCTGCCATTTGTGCCCATTGTCTCTTATTGTGCTACTGGGCACCACTGACGACAGTCTAGCTCCACCTTCTTTACGCTGTCCCTTCACATACACATGGATGAGATCCTCGCCCCAACCTTTCTCTATTCTGAACAATTCCAGCAATTCTCTTGACCTTCTCATGTGAGAGAAGCTCCAGTCCCTTAATTGTATTAGCAGCCCTTCACTGACTCTACCCAGTAGCTCTGTTTCTTGTACCGGGAAGCCCAGAAGTGTACACAGTACTCAAGATGTGGCCTATTCAGTGCCAAGATGGCCCTTCTCGTCTAAACTGAAATTCTTGTCTAGTAGTCCTTAAGATTATTATTCTTTTACTGCAGGCAGTGAATAAGCTTCATCTTCCCAGTTCAACCCTCATTTTGCTCACCAGCATTTTGCTAGATGCTTCCTCCAATCTGCTCTTTATTACTTCTGCTGATTTCTCACTGGATCTAATTGCTCAAGTTTTGCTGCTTATGCTTTTACAGATTTTTCCTCTACCTACACATCGAATTAATCAACTAACTTTCTACTGAATTCAACTTCTAGCCCTTCAAACCTCTTTTCCAATCCTTCAATAGAGTTATCCAACAACTGCCGATCCCTGAATAGCAAACTATAGAAAGAAATAATTAAAATCTGAGCTGAATTAGTCCCTTAATGCTGCCAGCAAAGATAAAAGATTGCCTTTAAAAATACTAAAAACATCTACATACATTATTATAGAGATTAATCAATGTCAAGATACTGACTAGGAAGACATTTTTGGTTTTCAAGTACACTTGCAGTTTTCAATATGGGACTTTTTACTTTAAATAAATACTGAACTCAGGATCTGTTCCGCTTTATAGGTCAGCATTTTATACAGTAGAACATACACAGAGAGACTGAGCAAGAACTCCAGCACCTCTGAAAAGACCTTCAATACAGTAGAGCAAGCAACATCACAAGCCAAAAGACCATAAGCACTATGTGCTTCGACAACTTCATCATATAATTGCTTCCTTTACATGAAGCATCCAGGCTTCAGGAACTATTTAAGTTATCTAAGCTTTCAGGGGCTCAATCCCCCAAGCAAACACATGACATGAATTTGGGAAGAAAGTTTAGATTATGCATGCAGCTGTTCTGCTTTTCTTTGAAGAAAATAATTCCTGCTCTAATACAAGTTCCCACTGAGAGCTATGATGTAGCAGTCAACCTGTCCATTCCAGAAGCTCTCAAAACTACATTAAATATTTACAGATCAGGAGAGATCAAATTTAACAGACTAAGTTAGCCTGGTCAATTTCTCGAGGGAATTCCAGTGTATGCTTTCTCTGCTGAAATAGTGTTCCCTTCAACCTACAGGGACATAGCAGCCATTTTATGGGTTTTTTTTAAACCAGGCTCTCCAACAAAGCATGAATTGGCAAGCCATATCTGTTCTGTACTATTAAACCAGCCAAGAATAAATAGGTGGGAAACAAAAATTTTAAATATAATATAAAATGCCAATTATTTACCTCCAGTTTTCAGAGCTATTTTTAATAAAGCTGCATTAGCTACATTTGCTTTACAGGACCACAGTTTTTAGCCACACTTTAGATACTCTTAACTAAAACCAACAGCTTACTTACCAAAGAATTCAAATGAAAAGGGGTCCCTTCCACCAAAAAACTCCCTAAAGACATCATTGGGGTTACGGAATGTAAATTCAAATCCAAATGGAGTATCGTGATGATTTCCACCTGCAAAAAGAAATTAAATTTCAATTACCCTCACTCATTGTTAGTAACAAGAAAGTTCAGGCCTGTATGGTAGTTGAAGCACTTAAAAGTATAAACACATTTTCAAAATTTCTCATTTGGGTATCAGTCAAGTACACACAATCCTTTTTGCAACTGATTCTCTTTTCTGTTTCCAGGTATCAGTAATACCTTTTATAAGTTAAAAAAAAAAAATTGTAAAAACAATTCTCATTTCCATTTTCTGAAGACTACATTTTAGGCCTTAGTATAGGCACATCCAGATTCCCATCTTAAAAAGAAAGCTGAAGAAAATGGTTTTTCACCAGAATACAGAAAGCAAAAAAATGGTAGTTCTCAACATACCTCCACCTCCATTTATTAATCCTTCTTTTCCATATCTGTCATAGAGATCACGCTTTTTAACTAAAAGAAGAAGTTGAAAATCATGTCAGTAAATAGGCACATTGGCTTTGGTAAAACACAAAAAGACTTCACTGGTATTCTCTGCTAAACAGCTTCTCAAAGCTAGTTTATTTAAGAAAGTTCTGGCCTGTATCTGAACATTTTTGTTGAGGATGGATGAAGTAATTTAGATTCAGAAAGAGCAGGTAATGAAGTTTAGATATTACCATTTAGTTGTAGAACCTCAAGTTCTGATGTATCAAAAAAATCTGGTGCAAGGACAAACTTCACAGGGAAGTTTCCCTCTAAAAAGAATACTGCAGTCTTCATCTTTACATAAGTACCATGGAAAGATTTAGCTTGTGAAGGACCTCTGGAATACAGCCTTCTCCTCCAAACACATCCAATCTCAAAATTGGTCAAAACTTGCCTGAATAAAGCCCTAATCTCATCAATCTGCAAGAAAAGAAGATTCCAAGGTCTGCTTGATCACTGGGACTGTTTTCTACACATTCTCATTATAAGCATTCTCTTCCTTCTAGCCAACTGGAATTTCCCTTGTGAACCTTGACCATTGCCTCTTTTACAGCACAAATGTAAGCCCATTGTGACAGCTATGAGAACGGAAGGACAACGTTAATACAAGTGACTGCAAAACCCCTCAAAATAATTACAACTATTTCTAAAAGTTTAATAAAGGAGAATGAAGTTATGCCATGAAAGGATCTGAAGCCATTTGTTTGTTCTCTATTTTTACAAGGCATGAAACGGCTCTTTCTTAATTTCACTGCAGACCATTCTTTCAGTATCCATGCAAAAGGGGAGAAAAATTAACTCTACATTACTACATTAAGATCAGACTGCACTGTTGGTACTGGAAGGGAATGTGAAGGACTTAAAGAGGCAGATAGTGAGCTTATTTTACTTGCATTTGGTGTGAAAGCATCAGCCAAAAACCAGTCAAGGCATCTGACTGTACACCCTTAGTATTAACGTGCTATTCCCACCAGAATCTCTTCCGTGAAAGATGTTCTGGAAATTTAAATAGCATCACTAAAGAAACATGCAGTTACCTCAAACAGCTGCTGAAAAGTAAAATACTTCTAACAGCAATGAAAATTTTATATACTGGTCATCATCTCCAAATAACAGAAACTTGCAATAGATTCCCACACAAACACACACACCCCCAGCAAAGCTTGGTACATTACCTGTATTGCCATTCTAGAAAGGCAATTTTTAAAGAAAGGAGGTTAACCTACCCACCAACGTGAAAAGACCAAAGCAGTAAGGCAGACAAACTGTCAGAAAGAGCAGGAAACAGCAAGGAAGACCTGAGGGCTGAGCTTGATCTTGGAAAATATAGTGTTCTTGAAATCACAAGGGAAGTTGTGTTCTATGATCACCCAATTTCAGTATTCTTTGCTTATGTAACCCCTTACAAAGCTATTCTTCTGCCAAAAATCTGTCTTCATTCAAGCCTGTAATAGTGTCAGAAAATTTCATTAAGTCTGAAGAACAGTTGATTGCCTCTCAACCAAGGGGCTCAGGATTCAGATACCCCTGCTGCACAAACGGTTGTTAAGGTACCAGTAACTTAGGATTTAGTTTAGATCAAAAAACAGGCAGCATTTTTTAGATGATGTTCTGAATTTCTAGCAGTATTTTGTTTCCACAGAACTTAAAGATCTGTATAACAACCAGACTACTATCTTATTTTTACCTTGCTCAAAATATTCAAGAACATTAAATTACTCTAGAAGTATATAATGAACTGCCCATAAATTAAGTTCTGTTTCTCCCATGTCAATTAAGTATCAAAACCAACTAACTAAACAGGGTGTACAAGACTGCAGCTTGATAAACCAGGCCAAATTCTGAAAGGTAATTGAGATGCTGCTAATATTTTAAATATAGCTTTCCCATGCTCACTGGCCTCAGGTGAAATCAAGGACACTTCAAAAATAGCATGTAGACAGCTGCAGTCAATTACAGAGGAAAATAATCAAAGTGTTATGATTCAGACTGCTTTTACCACAACACTGGCAGAAGTTAATGATACTTATCAAAGAAAAAGAAAGGGGTGAACTATAAACTGAATTCCTGCACCACATGGGACAGGCCAAGTGACTGTTTCAAAATAAACACTTTCCCCAGTATCATAGATGACTTAATTTACAGAATACATCCAAACATAACCCAAATCTTCAGCAAGGTTTACAGTACACTTGGGCTTTGTCAAGACTAGCTTACTGCAACAAGAACTAGAAGCAGTAGGCCCAGCAGTAGATACTTCAGAGTTTGTCTTGCCTGATTCTCGTTGGATAAACACAGTAATCCCCTTATACTGGCAACATTGGCTTTATCTTCTAAAATAAAATGAATCTTTGTACTCACAGGTATCTCTTCAGAAATTTCTGAAAAGGGCCTGGTAAATATAGGACTTCCAATTTCTAGAAAGAAACTGCTTTGGTTATCCATCTAGAGAGATATTAATTTTTGTTTCAAAATTTCTGCTTATTCTGTTTCATCTGCAAGCTTCATTTTCAAAAGAAATGAGAAAAAAGGAAGTAGTGGAGTTGGATGGTAAACCAAATTTTCAATATCCCTTTAAAGCATCGCCTATCAGCATTTTCAGTCTGATTACCCAGACTAGAGCCCTTCAGTTCAAGGGCCCTTTTAAAATACCTACCATCTGACAAAACTTCATAGGCCTCAGCTACTTGTTTAAATTGTCGTTCTGCCTCTTCTTTATTGTCTGGATTTTTATCAGGGTGCCATTTTAATGCCAATTTACGGTACCTAAGCGGAAGGATAACAAAGGATATTTTACTCTGAAATTAAAGAATATGCTATACAGATAAACACGTTTCAAACAAGTTGTCAGGGATTAAAGTATTTAGAAATTCTGCAGTGATTTGTATCCTGCATCTAGACCAGTACCAACAGCTGCTGCAGCCACACAGAACCATCTATTCAGATTTGCTTAAAACAAACAAATAAAAAAGTAAGGTTTGGGTTCCTTAGTTATTTTAAGATTATTTTTGTGTTTCTGATGACCAACATCTGTCTGGTCTAAACAAAACATTCCCTAACATTTCTGCTATGGGCTTCTCCTTAGAGCTCCATAGTCATTCAATACTACAATGAACCATGGGAAGTATTTTTTCTGGTACAGGCAAAGGCAATCAAGTTCCAAGAGTACCCTGCTGTTAGGATGCTGTCATATCCCAACATCAGCAGCATCTTTGACTGCTACAGCTGCACACAATTCCTGTCCTCAAATGAAATATTTTGGGCCAAGTGTTTATCTCTACTTAGAGGGTTGTCTTGGGTTCAGCTGGGATAGAGTTAATTTTCTTCCTAGTAGCTGCTGCAGAGCTGGGTTTGGATTTAGTGTGAGAATAACACTGCTAACACATGGATGTTTTAGTTGTTGCTCAGTAGTGCTTATCCCAAGGTAAGGATGTTTCAGTTTCCCATGATCAGCCAGTGAGCAGGTGCATGAGAAGCTGGGAGGGAGCATGGCCAGGACAGCTGACCCAAACTAGCCAAAGAGATATTCCATACATAGAACATAAGGCCAGGAGGGGCAGAATGCTACTCAAGCATCGGTGAGCAGGTAGCATGCAACTGCATTGTGTATACCTTATCTTTTCTTGGGTTTCATTTTTTTTTCTTATATTCCTTTTAATTACTATTATTATTGTTATTATTATAGTTTAGTTATTAAACTGTTCTTATATCAATGCACAAGTTTTACCTTCCCCCCCCCCCCCGTTCTCCTCCCCATCCCACTGGGAGCAGGGGAAGAGCAAGCAGCTGTGTGATGTCTGGTTGCTGACTGGGGTTAAACTACAACAAGGGGCAAAGCTAAGCCTGCACTTAGGCTGATTTGGAGTGCTTTACACATTCATACAAGATCACAGATCAAACATTTGAATTGACAATGTAGTATGTACAGGAATTTATAGGAGAACAAGGGAGGAAAAAAAACCCATAAATCAAACTTCCACGCACTAGTGCCATTTGATTAATTAAGCTCAGGCACCTAAGAGAAGGCAGAAGGGATACAGTATTTCCATGTCACTTGAAACTGCAACTTAATGTCAAACAGTTTTGGTATACTAAAAATTTATACTACAGAAACATTTCCTCCCAATTCTTTGTTGAAAAGTAAACAGTATCTTTTTCAAAAGTTACAAACACCCATCTTAAAACAGTAAATAAAGAGTAAAACTAAAAAGAACTGTATTTAATTCCTTTGAACACCCCTAATTTAAACAGTAGGAGTTCTTTTAATAGTAACAGATGTTCAGTCCATCAAAATCTAAGTGCAGAAACCAGAGCTCATGGCGAGAAAGAGCTAGCATCCATAAAGGCAGCATATCAAATACTTGTTAATAACTTTGAAAAAGCACCTCTGCAAATGCAGGGGAAGACTAGTTACTGCAATTCCTCCACAGTACAAAGGGCTGTCACTGCCTGTACCATATCAAGTTTGGAGGCACATCTGTACAGAAATGTATTTAGCAGTGATCAGAAACTAGCAACTGATAGAATTTTCTCTTTAGCAGTACTCAGAATTCTTTTCGCAAGCTCACAAAATGAGCAAATACTTTTTCTTCAGAACACTGAATATTTCTGATAGGGAAGGCATTACCTCAGATAACTACTACTCATCCCAGTATTGACAACAAAGTGACAATGCAGAAACTGTGTGATCATATTTGTTCTTTAAAATACATAACATATATACACCAGTGATACTTACGCTTTTTTAATATCTTCTGCTGAGGCGTGCTTCTGCACTCCCAGAACTTCATAGTAATCCACCATGGTTCAGTAGGTGTCCTGTTAACAACAGCCGATCCTTTCAAGTCCTATAACAATGAGAACTTGTAAATGAAGCTCGTCAAGTAATGCTACTTCATAGAAGTCAGGTAGGAGCCTAGTGTGTTCCAGTACCACCTGATCTGAGAGCGCTGCTTGTATCTGGAAAACAAAAATGCTTTATTTTAGGATGACAGATCAAACTAATAGTTTGATTCTGATTTTTGTTTATGTTCTTTAATCCCACTGAAATACAGTGTGGAGACATAGGTAAACAGAAGATTCCTGAAACAAATTAGATTGAAAAGCTAGACTGAATATTAAGAAGAATAAGTCCAGAATGTCATCATTTAGATACATACATTAATAACTCTGAACACAAAGGAAACCACTTATGTTCACTTTGTCATCTCTGACACCTCTGTCATGTGTTAAGAAAAAGGCCACATCCTTTACATCTCCTGTTCAGAACATTACTTCCACTGAGATACTTGTTCCCTTCAAAAAAAGCAATGTATGTGTAAGTCTTAGAAATCAAAAATTGTTCTTTTAGTTTCCAACACGTCTTCCCTGTACTCAAACCTTGGGGGAAAAAAATTCACATACTGCCAAAGCTACAGAACTTTATGAACTTTATTTTTACTTCCTTTATGTTTCCCAACATAAAGTACACAGCCAGGAAAGAGTGCCCAAACTGCAAGGTTAACCAACTCAAGTACTTAAGCGTCTTGAGTTTCTTAGTATAAGAGAATAAAAGTTCTCACAAGAGTCCTAAGAAACCTACAAGTTGCCCTACTCAATCTAAATACTGACAGTTTCTTGTTAATATTAGAGACTAGTTACAAGGAACAGTTACACTAACCATTACTTCAACTAAATAGCCACTAAGGTTAAAGAATCTTTTTTAAAATTCAAGATTTTATCTCCATGTAAAGGCTTCTTCTCCACACCACCATAACATGTCTCCATTCTGGCAAAATTTCCAACCACCCTTCCATCCTACCAATGGTTCACTTCAAATTTTATGAACAAGGCAACACTGACCTTTTCAATGAGTTATCAACTCACTGCAGGCAAAGTCACACAAATATACTTAGAACATAACAGTAGAGCAAGGTATTGTTCACATTTTCTTATCCCATCCATCAAGAAAAATAAATATTTAATTGCAATAACTCCCCCACCCCCAAGTCATTCAGTGTTTTTCATTTCAGCACATAGTTTCATTCTCATGTTCTTTCACATATATGTTTAAAGAATCAAGTGTGACATAGCCCAGTGAAATATTTTGAAAATACTAGTATTACATGTATCTTTCAACATCCTGGGATATAAGCATTAAAGAGGGACCGTCTCTTAAAATAAATTGGTACATCTTCAAAATACATGGCTGTTGAAGATTAAAGTTTAATTAACTTTAATTAGGGATGTGGTTACACATACATTTCCTCAAATGGTAAATCCAGTTTAAGAGATACCGTGCTATGGTATCTCTCCCCTCTAAACTACCTACAGATGCAAACGTATTGACAGAGATACATGTTTTTAAAACTTGGGTGGTTCTAGCAATCTAGTTTACCATACAGTCCCACAAACACGAAATTAAAGTGCTGAAAGTAAAGAGACCTTTAATTGACTTTGCCCTTTTAAGAAACCTCCACACACACACACACACAAAATTTAAAATGACCAACACCAAAGGAAGCTGGAAGACATGTATCAAAATGAACATTATGAATGCCAATGCTAATATAGTAGTAGTGGGGTTCAATACGTAGATCAAGATTACCAAAAATATCCCAGAATATTTGCTATCAGGTAGCCTGCTAATTTTGCTGTTTCTCAAACAATGATTAGAAGAACATTTCTATGAATACACAGGTGAGAAGGTTAGCATGGGTTAAGTATGTTATCAAATCCTGCAGCCAATCCTTATGAGCAATAGAACATAAAAGCAATATGGAACATATGAGCAATATGTAACATAAAGTTTATAGAAAGAAATGGAGATAGACTGCATGAAATGGTACCTAGCTTACATTTTCAAAAACAAAGGACCATAGCTTACAAC
>JANIJG010002133.1:86265-113637 GCA_024611175.1 Megaceryle torquata | reverse complement strand
CTGTTCTTGGTGATGCCCAATGATAGGACAAGGGGTAATGGGTGGAAGCTGAGGCATAGGAAGTTTCACATAAACATGAGGAGAAATTTTTTTCATTGTGAGGGTGACAGACACTGGAACAGGCTGCCCAGGGGGGCTGTGGAGTCTCCCTCTCTGCAGATATTCCAAACCTGCCTGGATGCATTCCTGTGTGATCTGCTCTAGGTGACCCTGCTCTGGCAGGGGGGTTGGACTGGATGATCTTTCGAGGTCACTTCCAGCCCTTGACATTCTGTGATTTAACTTTTTGTACACAAACTTACATACTGCCTACCTTTTTGCAGTGACAAGCAAAGTATACCTTTTCTCAAGGGTGTTTCTTATTGGGAATATTTTGGGAGGCATTTGCTTGTGCTAAATATGAGCTACCGTGCGTAATTCAACAGATCTTTAATTTATGACTTTGTGTATAACGCACATACAGTTAATGTAAAATACACATATATAGTGCAGTGGCTATAAATTTTCGAAGTCCAGAATTCTTTCTCCAGAACAGAAGCAAAGAAGTTATTTTACACTGGAGAGTACTGAATTTTATTTAATATAACTTGGAAAAAGGTGTAGTTAATGAGATATCCACCCTTTTGATCATAGGCTAGAGAAAGGGACAGAGATGTGGGAAAACAAATTCAGAAAGTTACTAGCTATTGGAGCATACATCTTCCAAGAGAATGCTCTAACAGCCAGACTGTAGATTAATATTAGATAGGTTCGCTCTCAAGCCAGTCTGTTCATGCTAGATCATTGTGCAGCAAATAATAAAATATTTAGATATAACAGAGAATAAGTAACAGGGGACATACCACTGTAGTATAATCAGAAAAAAGACTTCAGAGAGAATTATGTCCACTGTATACACCTGTTCCTTGAGATGATTAGTAGGGGCTGGCTCATGTCCATTACTCTCACGCCTGAGACTCTTTGGAGAGGTAAGTTGCATCCCTGCTGCATATAAGCAGGAGTTTACCATGGTATAGCAGCTACTTACAACACTTTGGACTTTGACAACATAGGCTTCTTTGTTTGTGAACTCCTTACCTCTTGAATGCCTCTTGACGGCATCAGTATGTTTATACAAGCGATTGGTTTACGGTAATTGCCTAGACATCATGTTGCTGTAACCGTCACTGTTGGTGAAGCTGTAATCCCAGAGTGTTTATTTAGGTTTATACTGTTTTATGGAATACATCAGCGTGAGATAATGTGAAATGTTGTAATTTGGCATCTGTGATCATGTTGAACTGCAAAGTTTGGAGGAAACGACTGTCTTGCCAAGGATGATTCTCTTTTCCCAGTTTGCTTTCATCAAATGTTAGCCCTCGCTGTACAGATTGTTGCTTGATAAAATTGAACTAGATTGTCCTACTGAGGTGAGATCAGGCTTGGGTCAAGATTTTTATTCTGTAGAAACCCAGGATATCTGAAACCTACTCTTCCATTTTCTGGACACCTGTCCCTATTGAATAGAAGAATGATACTTTTCTTTGGAGTGTGCCAACCACCACCTTATACCTGAGGAACAACTTCAGTCTAGATGAGTCAAATGTGAGTCTTTTCATAGTTATCTGTAGAAAATGCATCCAAAATCATCCATATTGAAAACAAACTGATAGGGCATATGTTCAAGGGGACTTCTCATCTGTCTTGAGGTAGTAGATGGGGTCTGTTTATATGGTTTTCTCTACAAAACATTTATAACTGTGACTGTTGCAGTACATAGCTCTCTACAGAGGTTTGTGAACTGCCAAGGAGGACCTGTGGATTCCCTTACTGAATATCATCTGAAAGAACATTATATATGTAGGACTTCTTTTAACAACTTGTATACCTTTTAGCATAGACAGGAGAGCATTCTTTGCTGTTCCTGAGATGTCACCTTTATCAGACTCAGAATGCTAGTCTACATTGTGATGAGTGCCACTCGTGACTTGTTCCCTTCTAGAGGTGACAGGTCTTTCTTGATAACTGAAGCCAGTAAAGGGACAACAAGTCAGTCTCAAACTTTTGCAGGTAGAAATAAATTATGCCTTTTCTCACCTTAACATAAAACAGGACTTGGAGAGGAGTGTGGGATGCCAATATCTGCAGTGCTGCATTTATGACAAATTTTGGAAATACCACAGCTCCATCTGCACTCTAGCAATACACATTTCAAGAATTATCAGAGCTGGATGCCATGCCTTTGTATTCTTCCAGGAATTTGTCCAACTTCCTTTATCAATCTGTCTAAATTGTTAGTATACTTACTGTCTAGAGGCATAATTGCATTGGATGTGCTTACTCTGCTATGAAACAATACTGTACTGTGGCATATTTTCACTGGTTTTGTACTCCAGGAAGTCCCTATGAAAACAGTGAAAAAAGTCAGGCTCAGTTCTTTCCTTCCAACTTGCCCTGTGCCTGGAGTTTGGTCAAAGAATTCTCCTTCAGTCACTAATTTTCTACCATCCCCTGGATGTTGAACTGTAATTCAGTCTGAAGAAATTTGCCAAGTATCTTCCTGCTAATGGACGAGGAGATAGAGATGTGATACTGGTAAGCCATGGTCTGAAATGTGATCAGTATCATTGGAAGCAATAATAAAGAATTCAGTCCTGAGTAGCAGGATTCTGTTTCCCAGGCTTGGCACCCTGAAGCACACACAGTGGAAGAACAAATGCTGCAGTTTTCTTTGTAGATATCTAGGCTGAAGTCATTCCATTGTAGATCACATATATAAGTATGATAACGTAGACATTGTTTTGACCGGGACTGCATGCCAGCTGGTGATAAATGACCATCTATGATCCTGAGAGCAATGACACAAGTCAATTTTAGGTGTTGGTGGTTTTTTTTCTGAAACATTGCAGGTGAAGGAAGAAAAGAGAAGGATTTGGTTTGTGTCTGCTGCCTGGGAGGCACTGGTCTAACAGACATTTGTTTTATAGTCTACCTTGAGTAAATCAAAAAGTCATGCTGTTTAGATGCCTTTTGGAAAAGAGATTAGGCCCTTGAGATCAGCAGCACAGTGCCATTCCTCTTTGCTTAACAGAAAAGTCCTCACCCCATCCTAAAATGCCAGTTGTGCCAACAGTGTGAAATTATCAGTCCCTGTACCAAATCATGCCTGGAGAGGACACTGAGCCTGGGAAAGTTACCAGAGCATAGAAATGTGAGCAAATGTTTCTTGAGGTTTCATGGCTGGCTTTCAGCCAGCTTACAAACCGTCCTTCATTCTTCTTACCTGGGTACTTTTGTATTGTGAAGTTCTGGGTACCTTTTTATGTATTTTCACATCTGTGGATATAAAATACTGTCTCATTTGCCTGACAATTCAGAATTAAAATTCAGAATTAGTATAGTAGACAATTAGTGATGGAAAGGTAAGTAATGTATACTTGCAATCCAAAGATCAGAAAAATAATTACAGTGTCTAGAAACATACCCAGGAATATAAAATCATACTAATATTTTATTTTATATTTCTACATAGTTTAAACATCTGGAGAAAGCCACATGATCACACAACCTGTTGCTCGTGGGGAACTTGGCTACCCCCAGTAACTACTGTAAGAGCAATGCTAGTCACAAGGCAGAGAGTGTACAGGACAGACAGATACCACTGTGTTTTCCAAATAGAAAAAACACATCTCAAATATTCTAGAGTGGCTGTCATATCCAGGCATTTATTGTTTTTTTCAGCATTGTGGGTTAGCCCCAGTAGGCAGCTAAGCACCACACAGCTGCTCGCTCCATCTCTCCAGGGGAGGAGAGAAGGGTACAAGTGAGAAAGCTTCTGAGATGAGATAAAGACAGTTCAATAGGTAAAGCAAAAGTTGTGTGTGCAAGCAAAGCAAAATAAGAAATTCATTCATTTGCAGGTGGATGCTTAGTCATTTCCCAAAAAGCAGGGCTCCGTTATGTGTTACAGTTGCATGGGAAGACAAATGCCATAACTCCAGATGCCTCCTTCTTTCTCCAAGCTGTTACTCTTGAGAACAGTATCATATAGTACGGAATATTCCTTTTGTCAGTTGGAGTCAGTTGTCCTGACTCTGTCCTCTCTGAAATTTTTTGCATGCCCAGCCCATGCACTGGTGAGACAGTATGAGAAAGAGAAGGCCATGACACTGTTCAGCAATAGCTGAAGCACAGACTAAGTCACTGTTTTGGTCTCAAATCCAAAACATAGTACCATATGACCTACTAAAGAAAATTAACTCTAAAACAGGCAAAACCAGTACATGCACTTAACATCAACTCGCCTTGGCCCACTATTTGTGTATGAACATGTTATCAGTGTAGGTCTTTGCCTGTTCCATGATGGTAGCTTAATCTCTTTGCACTTGGGAAGTTCTTCTATAAAGATAGATATTACCACAGTCTGTGTCAAAAGGATAGGCTGTTGACATCCCTTCTGTGTTGCTTCATTTTCTCTTTGCAATTTCTCCATCATTTTTTGAAGTGGAAGATAACAGGTTTTGCAAAAATGGACCTTTATTTGCTGTGAATTACATGCCTTCTGGAACTGTGGTGAATGGCACATCTAGATTGATATTGTTCTGTAACCGCTGTGTCTGCAACCCATGCATTTAGAACCTCCCTCATGAGCAATGGAGGTTAAAAACCATTAGATTTCCACCTACTAATTATGCCATTCTGAGAATATGTCTTTCTTATTGTTGTAACTGAATGGGTATATGTGCATGATCATGGATATACATATCTCTCTGTGTATATATATATATGTAGGTGTATATATAAAAGAAGGGAACTGCAGATTGCTGTAGTGGAAGGGAACATTTAGAAGAGTGGCATATTAGGCCAGTTTTAAGTTTTAAAACAAAACTTTGACAAATTAATTTATAACAACACAGTTTCTGCTAACTATTAGTATATAACATCATTATCATGACATGAAAATATGAGTCTTTAACAATCATATTCCAGGTTAACTGTGAATACATAAAACCACAGGGATGGTGCCATACAATTAGCACTGATGACTGTGGTCTTTCATTTCAGTCAGTGAGTTCAAGGTGATCAGATTTGAGAATCCTTTGATGAAAGAAGCTACAACTGAAGCAGGCTTATCTTTCCTCCCGTATTTTCTCTTAATGTTTTTATCTTCATTGCCTCTCTCCCCAAAAGAGGGGGGAAGGTGTACCTTACCATCTCCTGATATGACTTATTTTCTTTTTTCTTCCCAGTTGTTGTTCTGTGTTTGACAGGATGCTCTGTTTGCAGCCCTCTGTCTTGTCAATATCTTGTGCTTATTTTGTTCTTTGGCAAGTTGTTATTACTTGGAGGCCTACTGCGTCTACACATCTTCATTTGTCCTTTGGCAGTCACTTTGCTCACATTTACATAAAATATTTGTGCATTGTATCTGTCTGTGTCATCACAGTGTTACAAAATACCTGCATGCTGGTTTTAATTAGTGCCTTAGTAGTCTTTCTGCAGTGCACTTTATACTTCTGTTTACAGTAGTTTAGTACACATTTGGTTTCAAATTTCTAGATGTCAGACTTCTGTTTTAGCTACAGTTATCATCTCTCAGGATGATTTAAAGGTATGTAAGTAACCTCATCTTTTGTATTCAGTAGTTTTTCCTGTCCAGGATTTTCTCAGAATTCTTTCAAAGTTCCAAAGCTGTGTTAGGATTCCAAGATGGAATGGGAATCAGGATGTTAATCTGTCTGTTTTCTTGCCCAAACCTCATGGGTTTGTTTGCTTGGTTTTGGTTTTGTTTTTTTTTTGTTTTCTGGGGGGTTGAGGAGTGAGGTAGGAAACCATCTCCTCATACAGTATTTGTCTGAGTTTCACAAAAAAAATAGGATTTCACAAAATGATAGGATTACTTGACCCTTCCAATACTTTTCCACAGCATTTTCTGTTAACAGGAAGTCAAAAGGGCATTACCATGTTTGTTCAGAGGTTGTCCTAATGGTTAAAAGGTTCCCAAGGGTCCTAGTTTGAGCTAGAACAGAACTAATTCTGTTTAGAGGTTTTACTTTTCAGCTCTTCTCTAAATAACTGCACTTTCTGAAGTTAGTGGCATTTTTTTGCAGACAGTGTCTGCTTCTAGCAGTGATAATGGTTGATGTTCAGAGTTGCTACGAAGGATTAGTGTGCAGAAAGGCTCTTGCTTATACTTGCTTCTGTGGAGACTGAGGTCACTGCTAAATCTTGTGTACCAAATTGGGAGTGCAGAAAGTAAGAGGCTGCACCTGTGGGGAGAAGCAGCCAGGACAGGTGACCCTAAACCAAGCAACAAGGGATTCAATCCCATATACATCATATTTTGTATAAAGCTGAGGGTCATGAGGGTCAAGGTCTCTTCTTCAGTGGCTGGTGTCCAAAGAGGACTCTGTCCATTCTGCCTTTGATTCTGATCCATGTGTTCCCAAATCCAGTTCTAGAGTCCAGCTCCTGAATCTGGTTCCCATCTGCCTCTGAGTCCAGTCTGGGTTTTCCCAGTGCCTGCCCACAGCATCAGTGGTGACAGTGACACAATTTCCATCGGGGCAGATGGGTTCAATATTGATTTTGTATATATTTGTGTCTATTTTATATTATTATTATTATCATTAAAGCTGTTTTAAATTTATTTCCAATACATATGTGTCTTTCTCTTATTTCCTTTCTCTTCCCCTTTGGGAAAAGAGCAGTGTTAATAGAGAGCATCTGTCATTCATTTAGTGGCCAACACAGCCCTGAACCCTTGACACCAAGTGGTTCTGTCAGTTTGAGTCTATGCTGTGTTCAAACCACGTCAGGGGAATTGTTAAAAAAAAATGCTACTAAACCAAAGTATTTGTAGAGTGGCTATTGTTAATTCCATTCACATTTTTAGTAACCAGTTTGTTATTGCAAAGGCATACAGGACTGATGCTGCATTTGTCTGGCAGAGCAGATTTCCTCAGAGGACTTTAAAATCAGCTTCCACATACTGAGAATGGCAGAGCTTTGTGAGCTTGCTCTCATTTTGAATGTATGTCTAGAAAGTACCTAAATGAATGAAATAAAGTTCTATAGGTATGTATCACTTAATTGCACATTCACTAGCTGTCCTTTACCTCTCCTTCTGAATTCCTCTTACTAGAAGACATGTGATTAGAAGGAATTGAGAATACAATGATGCTCACTGCCTTTTTTTTATATTTATATTTATATTTTTTTGCATTTCACGGTATAAGGTATGATGATAATGTGATGCATAGTTCTGCTGATGTAAAAGACATCTGCATCTGGATGCAGACACCAACAGACAGAAAGTGTGCAGACAGTGTGAATGTGAGTAAAGCATCCACTTCAAAGAAATATACATGGGAGTTATATATCTGTCATTACCTGTTCAAGAAAAATGTGAAGAGAGGTAAAAAAGCTTCATAAGAAAAAAAAATGTGCACTGAAAGACAGAAAAGATGTCTTAACAGATACAGCCAACAAATAAAGAGCCTACTACTTTAACTACCTGATATATTTCCTTGATAAAAACCAGTCTTTCTTTTCAGGAATATTTAGAGGTGGTATTACATCTTGAAATACATCTTTATAGTTTTCTTCCATTTTTCTATAGCAGGATTTCTACATAATTCTGAGAGTACTTTCATTTTCCGTAGAACTACGCAGACCCTTCGTGAATCTGTGGGTTTCTTTCTCTTTTGTCTATCATTTGTTTTCCCTTAAACCAGGTTGTCTTACATAATCTAGCTGTTCAGATAGTTGTAGTCTTCAGAGTCTAAAGTCATGCAGGTTATTCATAGGGTTGTTTGCTAAAAGAATGATGAGCACTTAAATCACCATGTGTGGTTGCCAAAGTAGACTTCTGAATCTGTTGGACTGGCTCATGAAATAGGTAAATTAATTCTACTTTTACAAAGTAGCATGTTCCTTTACATTAATAATTCTAATTGCAGTAGACGCTATTTCAGTTCTATGGAATTTATAGAATAACCTCTTCTGCCTTTCTGTAAACCATAAGCTACTCTTATTAAAGACTTTTCATGTTTTAGTGTGTACCATGTGAACATGAACATTTAAGTTGTTAATTTGTTCTCATTTTACATAGGAACATCTGACTAGTTTCTAACACTTGAAAAATAATCTTCCTATCAAAAGTTGACAGTTCTCAACCTTCATTTTAATACTGCTACCACTTTGATACTTGTTCTTTAGTTCTCAGAAAATTGGAAGTTAAAATAAAAGCTTCTTTGCATTCTCTCAGTCTTTACCATTGTCATGTGTAGTTAATATAATTTGCATGTTAATATTTTAGGTGCAGCTTTTTGACATTGATTTTGTTGTTGTACTGTGAGAATTAGAAAATGAGATAAATTCTTAAGTTTCTGAAGTATGTGTCACGAAGGCAAAGCAGCTATGAAAAGAATTTAGATAAAGCAAATTATTGTATATTTTAGACTTGAAATCTGTCTGGATATTTTTGCTTTCAAACTTTGTATCAGCCTTTTGAGCAACTCAAGGAAGGTAGGTAGCCAGTTATAAGTAGTGCTTCTTTTGCACCAGACACATTATATATATATCTCTCAAAGTTTGAAATGATTATTGGTTCTGAGGGAGTAACACAGAACCTTCACTGTGTTGATAGTGGCAATAAGAGTTAAAAAAAATACCCATAGCTCATTTATACTTCATTATCTTTTATGAATGCAAAATAACTAGGAGTGGTTTGAGTTGTTTGGAGGTTTTTTTAGTTTGTAAGAAGTTGACATGCTACTAGCTGCCATATGTGTTCATTTTGCTATTTTTTAGCTTATTGTGCTAATTGGGTCCTTTGCCCTCCTCTGGATCGATTCCCTGGGCCTACACAGAGCAAGCAGTTTGTTTTATGTGACATTTACAGTAAAAGCATTTGAAAAAAATACTCTAAGGTAGTTTTTAATAGAGGAATATAAGTAAGCATGTTAATTTTTCTTTTTACTCAACATGGAAGTGGGATTATTAATCTGTCTTTCCTTGTCATATTGTCACAGTTTAGGGTCAGGGCAGCCCCTTAGACCTATAATGGACGCTCTCTGTTAACCCCCCTCCCTCCCCACAGGAGAAGAGAAAGGGAATGAGGGAGAGAGTCTGAGCGATTAGAAAAGGAAGCTAGAACAGCTAGAAATTAGATCACCACGGATGCTGTGGAGCAGCAGTGCCAGACTGGGCCCCACAGAATACAGCACTTGTGTTCAGGAGCTGGATTCTGGTGCCGGATTCAGGAATACCAATCGGGATCAAAGGCAGAATGGACAGAGTCCTCCTCGCATGCTCCAAGGAAGGAACCGAAAGAGGACTTGAGCAAAGCTGGCAAAGTGGGCCAAGAGGGCAAAAAGAGGGCCAAGACCTTCCTGGTCCCTCATCTTTATACTGAATATGACGTATATGGGATGGATACCTCATTGGTCAGTTTGGGGTCACCTGTCCTGGCCGCTCCTCCCTGCAGGTGTGGCCTTTTACTTTCTGCAGCCCCCAATATGGTGCACAAGATCCAGCAGTGACCTTGGTCTGCACACCAATCCTCAGTACTGATTCTAAACATGGGGTGTTGTCACTGCTAGAAACAGACACTGCCTGAGAAAACAGGTTGCTTACTTCAGAAAGTGCAGTTAGGATGTGTGTAGCTCTGCAAGACTGTGTCTTGAGAAACCAATTTTGTCACTGAGTAATTGGAAGTAACAAGTAAAGCTTTCTAATTAGTTTTAAAATTATTTAATGCATCTGTGAATATTTAAACTGTTTAAAATTTAATGTGTGTGTTCCATGGTGTTTTGTCTGGCCTAGAGTGGAAAGTACCAGTGTGCAGTATGCATAGACAACTTGTTTGTATTATTTAGAAAAATCTAACAGAATTCTTCAAATTTTAGAGGGCATTTACATAAATTAGATGCTTTTTTATTGAAGCAAAGGGAATATAGCCTAGCTCATCAGAAATTGATTGCATATTTTAAGTCCATATCACTATGCCTACATACAATGCTTAGTGCAGACTATTGAATATATATCTCTGTATCTGGATCCATGTCAATTTGATTAAAATATATAGATCTATATAGATCCTTATAGGATCATAAAAAATCATTCTAGGGCATGATTTGAGAATTAACCAAGTATCTACTCAAGACTGCCTGCATAGTTATCTCAAATTTTTTGAACATGAGTGAAAAAACATCACCACCACCAACTTCATTAAAAAAGGCAGCTGGTGCTCACCAGTGAACCACTGACTGGTAATGAGAGGTGTATTAAATCTATTCCCTTGCAGTGAGAATTGTAAGGGAAGGATACAAGATCCTTGCAATATGTTATGATACAAAATGCTGTTTGAGTGAAGAGATAAAATTAAATGCAGAAGAATCTCTTTTTATCTATTGGCCTCTCCTGTGGAACTTACACTGTATGACTAAATGGATGTACTAATTTCCTGTATCGTCTTGGGTAATGTGTTACTGAAAAATGTTCAGTATGTACAGACTAGTTGCTCACTGAGGTATTTTGTCATATCTTAACAGCCATTCTGCTTATCCTGTAACTTCCACGTTAAGCATCAAGAGCAGAAGTGTTACCTGTCTGTAACAGATTGTCTACTAAAACAGCAGCATCAGGATGCTCCTTCTTTGTTCAGAGTCTGTCTCTTGTGGCAGTGAGATTACCTTCATTAGTTGATTTCAGAATAAGGTCAGACTTCCCTGCAGTACTTCACCACCTGCTCTTGTCCTGCTGTCTCAATATATGACCTTCCCATGAAGCATGGTTACAATCAGCCCAAAGGATTGAACAACTTCCCCAGCAACAGTCCAAACACATATTCATTCAAGTCCTTCCAAACAGTGTCTGAATATGTCAGCTGAAGATGACCACACACACAGAGTCATTTGGCATTTTGCTGCAGGAAGAGTTTTCCTATGTGCTGCTGGATACTGAATATCACAAATGCAACACTCAGGTTCTGTCTTCCCTGACTTCCCAGTCTTCAGCTAATGACATACTCAGGGACCTAGTAATGAAAACTGGTATGGCTGGAGGCAATTTCTCTGCTAGCCCCAGGTGTCAAAGTGCCAATTCCTCCTTGATTCAGTCTTAAAAATTTAAGGAGAAAGAAGTATCCAAAAATATGTCTTTTCTTCCTGTATCATTCGCTGGAGGAAATCTGAATATAGTATTAGCCAAAACTTTTCTGCCTTAACGATTTCAGTAGTGTAAAAAACACCATCATTTTGTTCGTTTGCTTTGTCCTGTGGGAACCAATAGATCCTCGTGGGGGAGTTTTGAGTGATACCTAATTGTATTGTTACATGCACCCATGTAATGTATTGGATTATATGTCTGTTTTTAAAAAGCAGCTTCATTATTTTTTTTCCTTCTTTTGTGGCTATTATATAGAAGGCAGTGTTAAATTGTATATGAAGTAAGAAATAATAACTATTGATAGTAAACCAGTATGTCCTTGACTTTAGGAAAAGCTTAAATTCAAGCACATCAAACACAGTTAATCAGAGAAGAGAAGTATATCAATTATCTACTTGTTTGAGAATATTAAAATTAAGTGGTCCAGTATAAATGTTTTTGCCAAGGCCAGAATCGATTTTTAAGGATTCTATGAGGCAGGTAAAATCAGTTAATTATAAAGTCTTTAACAACCACAATTAAAGAAAAAGAGCCCCTAAAATGTGTGCCCATTCTGTAAATCTGAAAGGCTTAGCACTGACTACTTGTATGTCACTGGTCATTCTTTAAGGCCTTTTCACAGTGTCACAGAATGGTAGGAGTTGGAAGGGACCTCTGGAGTTCATCTTGTCCAACTCCCCTGCTAAAGCAGGTTCACCTAGAGCAGGTTGCACAGGATCATGTCCAGGCAGGTTTTTAGAGTCTCCAGAGAAGGAAACTCCACAACCTCTCTGAGCAACCCATTCCAGAACTTCCTATCAATATTTCAGGAACCATCACAGATACTTCCTTCAAAAAATACTACAAACAGTACAGATAGCTGCACATCATAAACTCACTAAGCAGGTAATTACACTTTCAATAAAAGGGTCCTTTCTGTTCTGTACAGTAGCTGACCAGGACAACACATTTTTACACTGATTTTGGTGCTTATCTGTCTTGAGGGATTAAAACAAGTAAAGTAGATCAGAGGCTGTCAGAGAGCTTAATCTTTGGAAATTGTGAGTATCTAGAAGTTTCCTGCTGGTGGGGCTGATCTGTGCTGGGACTGCAGCCATTTGCTAACAGCTGATGGACTGGGTGTTTGCACAGCTGAAAATGAAGCAGTCTGTTTGGGGATAGTTATCCAGACAGTAAATGAAATGATCACACAAAGTAGGATGCAGCTGCTCTTACTTTAGCTGATGCAAACCCAACCAAAGTATAAGGAATGAAGATGTACCATAAAATATTTTAACTAAATAACAGAAGAAATTACTTGTAACCACGACTCCTGTTACTTTGACTAGTAATTCCAAAACTATTATGACTCGCAAGTTCACGAAAGGAGAAACTTAGGCATTTGTAATTATTATTATTGTATTTATTGTAATAAAATGAAACTAATTGTCTCCTGTTTTTCATGGCTGAATAGACCCCACTTCATTTTGTTGCCCATTTCTGTACTTGGCTTTTGTTTATATTTTTTTCAAAATAGCTTGTCAGAATGAGATGCCCATTTATAATAAATATTTCTCCAGATAGCACTCCAGAAAGAATGTTTGGCACGGTTTTATTTCTTGTTTAAACTAATTTGGCTATTTGTCTTCCAAGTATATTCTAACTTTGCTTAATAAGGTAAAGCGTCATATTCTTAAAGGCTGACAAAACTACCAGGGTATATTTGTCAATTTTAAGTCAGCCATTTTACTGTGGTTGCTCTGCTTGATGTGCTTGCCCACAGCTCAGCCTCGTGGATAAACTTTTAAAATACTGGATGATTACACTATTCCCATACCTAATTTACGTATTTCAATCAAAGAAGAAATAGTTTATGGTGTATTCCCTGGCTGATTATAGCTTCTTCTGTATTAAAAGGCTACGCTTACAATTTACTTGCTTTTGCCAGATGGCAAGTTCCTAATTAAATACACTTTTCATGTGCCTAAATTTTCTGCTTGCATTTTGGCAAAGCTGAAACCTCAGTAGGGCCAACAGATTGTTGGGGTATATTATTAACATTAATAATTGATATTTTTGCAGACTTTATAGTCAATGGTAGCTCAAAAAAGATATGCTGGATTAAGGACTGTGACCTAACCTTTGGTACTAACTCTCTACTTTTACACAAGTTCATAACTTCAAACCAGATTGTTAAAAATGACCTGCTGTACATTTACACTCTTCTTTAAAGGCTCTTTGAGTTTCTTCCACAGAAGGTCAGAGCACAAATTGGTTTTTTTATTATGGTGGTTGGTGAGAAAAGTTTTTTCTGTCCTTTTTCTGCTTCTTTTCCATTTGCCTTCTTTTTATCTTCCTAGAACATCAGAAAGGGTAAAAATTCTTGAGGATCTCAGCTAAACACTGAATTTCTATTGTCTGCCTGATGAGGACAATCCTCTTGATCCAGAAAAGTGACTCTGGATTAAGTATCACTCTGGCATTCTTAAATATGGTTCAGTACTGAGTCTCCATGAAGTCATGTCAGGAAATAATCAATTAAATTATACTTTTATATGTAGCTGCATTTTGTTAACCAAAAATTGCCCAGGCCTTCAAGGTGAGAAATTCCTTCTGTGAACTGTTTTGCTGGGTTGAGTCTGTACCTGTATAGTACAGGTCTAAACTGACCTTAGCAGTCTAGAAGTGAGGGACTCAGACTCAGTTCTAGAGTGAAAAATAGAAATGCTACAGAATAGTGTATATTTCTAGCTTCCACAATAATGGCTAATGTATTTAAGGCTGCTTTACTTTATAGCACTAAAAATTCTTTATATTATGCCTTTTCTCACACTTGCCCCCTCCAGTTTTGGTATTTTAAAATGCTAAGGCTTTTTTCCTTGACATTATTTTAGTGAGTCATATGGAGAAGCTTGATTTTTGAGTGCAAAA
This sequence comes from Megaceryle torquata, assembly GCA_024611175.1. Classification (NCBI taxonomy): domain Eukaryota; kingdom Metazoa; phylum Chordata; class Aves; order Coraciiformes; family Cerylidae; genus Megaceryle; species Megaceryle torquata. The sequence goes on along the minus strand of JANIJG010002133.1, from coordinate 99,576 downwards.
TTAAGAGTAATCTCCTTCAGAACAGTTTCACAATGGCAACTTGTAAAATGGAAAATCATTAATCATTCAGTGTTTTATAGCATAGTTTTAAAGGAAAAGTAAAATGCTTTGGGAGCATTGCTTGGCTACCAAAAAACCCACAGGAGAAAATCAGTATTGGATAAAAGCTTTTCTTACACTACCTGCAAAAAATTATTTCATTCAGTAACAGTGGAAATGTAGCTGATTTCAAAGAACACATAATTTGGTTATAATGTGGTGTATACTGTGCAAACTGTTGAAAAAAAATGTATCTTTTTGTACATTATCTTAATAATCCTGCTGCATATGATGCTAATGCAAACAGGTGGGTATTGGAGATTGCCTCACTTGAAAGCCTTTTGTTCTTCTTACTTGCTGTGTTCCATTAACAAGGGTGACTGTACCAGCTAAGACCTCATGGCAGCAGAGAAGTTTGTTCATTATTTAATGACATGGAAAAATATTCCAGAAAAGATGAATTCAGAAAACACAAGTTTACCAAGGAGTAAAAAAAATCCAAAAGGCAGAGGGATATACAGCAAGGGTTGAGGATCCTGCAGGTCCACAGGAACAATGAATAGAAGTTGCTGTAAAGGCCACAGAACTGCAAGTGGGATTAGAGACAAATTGTTTAGAAATAGATCATGTAAACCCATGTAACTTTCTTATACAGCAGAAGCCTTCAGTATTCCTGTTGTCTTTTACACTGAATAGTTATCAAAACATGTGAACACAAGCAATCATGTAAATTGAAAATATTTAAAACTTTTTTTAATCTCAATTATTGCTAAAGAAAATTTAGAAGATAGTTTCTGTCTATGCTTGTTTTGCTCACTTATTGACTTATACTAACATCCTCATTTCTCTTGGAGCAAGATTCAGTTAGATTACCTAAAACATACATTTGTGTTAACTCCTTCAATTCCATTTACTTTCTTCTGTTTTCTTTTGGTTTAGTTCATTTTTTTGGAAGTATTTCTGGCATTTTTGAAAGCTGAACCTGTACAACAAAAGGAATTAAGGAAGTTCTCTTTAGGACTCATAACAAATTGTTAAGAATGTATTAATTTAATTTATACTAGCTAAACAGAGCCTTACTCATTCTCTTTCTGAGTGTATGTGCTGGTCTATAGTATGACCATACCACAGTAATTTTTTCCAGTTCTTTAACAGGGAAGAAGCACTGTATTAATACTTTATATTTTTTCCTCTTAATATTTAACCAGTGTTCCATCTTTTTATCACTATTATTGATGACTGCAGTTTTAAGAAAATTAAATTAATGCAGGGTCTGCCTAAGGAAATAATTTTATAGTCAGTTGCTCCAAATATAAAATTGCAATCCACTAAACTTTCTGGGCATTAAGTCTATCAGGGAATGAGCTCTGGGACCACAGTTCCTGTTATAATGTCCTGGCCAGAGCACTGTAATTTTCTTATTTTCGCTTCTGTTCTTCTAAATCATTTGGAACAGGAAACTTTTTTTTTAACTCCCTTAATTCTTTTTTTTTTTTGTTCTCATACTTCCTTTCTTTCTGGGCAGATGCATGCTGGTGCTGAATGAAGAAAAACTATTCTAAGTAATGAAGTAGATACAGAATCAGGATTTAAATGGAGTTTTAGATACTTTTATATGCCTTTCTTTCAAATGCAGATTAGATACACCTGCTTTATTACATCAGAATTAAATGTGTATTATGCTACCAAAAAATAACATTTAATGATGGAAGAAATGAGACACTGGAACTGGTTGCCCAGAGAGCGTTGGATGCCCTCTCCCTGGAAATGTTCAAGTCCAGGTTGGATGGGGCTTTGAGAAACCTTATCTAGTGGAAGGTGTCCTGCCTGTGGCAGGGGAGATTGGAACTAGATGATGTTTAAGTTACCTTCCAACCCAAACCATTTTATGAAAATGGAGGGACTTTTATATCTCTCAATCAACTGTACTTCTAATAGATGTGCGAGTAGGGAAGGAAACAAGAGAAATGAAAGGAGATAAAAGAAATAGAAAGCAAAAGAGAGTGGTAAACTCATCTTGTTCTTTAGGGTTTGTACCTCTACAAAGCTTTACACAATAGGAGAATATGGGTATGGGTGTAGAGGTTCTAAGACCTTTAAACCTGTTCTACTATGGAGGGTCAGTCATTCAGTATTTTTTTTCTTTTTTTTTTTATACGGCCAGCTATACAGAGTGAGTGCCTTGTGTTCACTCGAATTCTTCAAGAGTTTAGATATCACAAGGCAGAAGATTAGGCTATCCTGCTCTGGTTGTTCAGTGGGTTTGGGGTTTTTGCTTTTTTTTTTCAGTAAAGGACAAGTGATATAAAAGGAAATGTTATGACCAAAGCTCAAGAACCATGATTCTTTGTTGAATGTCAGTGCTGCTGAAATCTGCTGTAGAAGTGACTTGACTTACTGTACAGAATATAACTGTAAATATACTATTCTGCCTGTTACAGAGTGCTTGCAGGTGGAGCTAAGTAGGTGCACAGTGAATCATTTCCTAAAATAAAAAACCCAATGCACAAAATAGTGAACCTATTAAAAAGTGCTTTTCTCCACTGTCCTGCACAGAATATGCATTTTGTGCCCATGTTAATTTGAAGAGAGAGTGAGTAGAGCAGATGAACGGGAGGTGAAAAGGGTTCCAGTTCTGGAGCCACTGAACATACTGAGGAGAAGAAGTCCGAGTGACAGAATGTGGCAAGCCAAAGTACACAGTTCTGGTTTTCTTCCTCAGAAGGAGCTAACAGTTAACTTCCTCGAGCTAACAGTAGTTGAATTTCATACTTACGAGAATACTTAAATTGCACCAACCATACAATAAGACAAAATCATGCCAAATCTGCTGCAATATTTAATGTTCGGTGGATTTTCTTTCTCCCCAGTATTCAGTAAGGCAACATCTTCTGCCTTTATGATACTACTATAGCAAATTATCTCCATTATGCCTTCCAGTCTGCACACAAGCCTCAGATTCCCAGTTATTCTTTTCTTCCTCAACTTGACTTTTTGAAAGAGTCTACAACCAGAGCTTGCTTGTTTGCTCTTAGAAAAGCAATTTATTCCATTTCACCTGTCAGGGTCATGTTCTCAAGGAGTACAGCAGTGAGCACAAAGTACACATACAGCTATTAGGTTGCTGCCTCACTACTTAACCTCTTTAAAGGACCATGCAGAATTAAACCCACAGAAATGAAATCGTTTTTAATCAAATTGTGTGAAGATGCAATCCAAGCAAAAGATACCATTTAACACACACACAGACATACCCCAGAGAAACCAAACAGTGCTAACTAGCCTTCTGTGACAGTTTGAATCTGCTCTGTAAAAAATTGTGCTTGTGTTAGTTTGGAGAGTAAGCAGAGCAGATGAACAGGAGGTGAAAAACGTTCCTTTTCTGGAGCCACTGAACGTAATGGGGAGAATAGTCCAAGTGACAGAAAGTGATAGAGTGTGGTAGCATGGAACTTGGAGATAACAGCTGAAGCAGAGATTGAAATACTGCTAAGATGATCAGGCAATAGATCCACAGCCAGCTGTTTGTGCTCAGAGAAGGAAAAAAAATTCCTTGAAATCAGACACGGGGACCTACTGTGTGTGCACTGACATACTGGGCAGTTGGATACTTTTAAGTCCTTTTATTTTTGTTTTGTCTTGTATAGTCATTTTTGTATTTTTATTGTTTAGTTTATTCTTGTGCATACTCTGATAAAACAAATATTTTGAGTTTCAAAGCTTTTTTTAACCTTCTTATAGATATCTTGTAATGAAACAATCTAGGCAGATCTCACTTAAAGCCTTGTATATTTTGGGGCCACGTGTTTATATTCCAAAAGGTTCCTATTGGAGTATTTTCCACTGTGTTTAAGTAACTATTTAAAGCAATTACATTTTTATAGCTTTAATAGACGCAAAAGTTAGTTTCGAATCTTCCTATTTATATGTGAAACATTAAGTCTTCCTTTGGCTCACTGTTTTGCTCAGGCTTGGAAGATGACACCCCTTTTTAGATATTTACTGTAGCCCCATTCTTAGGAAGGAACAAGGTCTCAATCCATCAATAAATTGACTCCCTTACAAATGTAACAAGCACATCAAACATAACCAAAACAAAATGTTTTGGAGGGAAACATTAAAAATTTGTTTCCAGCAGTTCCTGTTTCATGTCATCTTTAACAGCAGTGGGAATTTGGGAGAACTGAAAAAACCCTTTTTCTAAAAAAAGTGACTTTCCTGTTAGTTCATTATTCAAGTTCACAAGTTACTAACATGCACAATAAGTATCAAGAAGACTTGGACATTTCCCCTCTGTTCCTGGAAGTCCAGAGATATCTAGTAACTAATTACTTTTTATCTTTTCTGACCATTAATAAAATTACCCCCAATTTAATTGCTTGAGAATTTGGTTGAGTTTGGTTATTACATTCAGTGATTCAGTGATCCTAACAGGTAAATATTTGTATGTGATTTATTTTTTTTTTTTATTGCATTTGGTAACTGTAATAGGTATACATTTTCATGAGAATTTTACTTTTTTACAAAAGTATGTACCATTTATCATTAATGTAAAATGGTTTTCTGTACTACTTGATCTTTCTGAACCTTTATCAATATTTCTTTTAATATTTTGTAAGGCATAACTTCTGTTTCGTCTGGAATTATACATCTGTACTATAGCTATATTTACTGTTTTCCAAATAATTATAGTTGTTCAGTGACAGAGGACATTTACTCTTGGTTAACTTCATTATTAACTATCTCTTGCAATGCAATTTAGGGGATACAAGAGGCTCAAGGTATTTTTGGTTTTGTTCTCCATTTGTAAGGGAGGCTCTGGTTCTGGTTTTGTTCTGAGGAGGGAGTGTAGCTGAGTAATTGTAGACCACAAAGAGAAAGATATCCCACATGAAGAGCGTGATTCCAGTACCAGTTTATACAGTGCATAAGCCTCTATGGACACATACTGCCTTTTGACAAATAGAGAAAAATCTAACATAGAGAATCAAATTTTTTAATTTAATAATTGCTTATCTCTTCTCTTTGTATCCAGGAGCAGGATATGTGGGAATGGTTGAAAGCTGCACCAGAGAAAGTTTACACTGGATATTAGGAAGCTTTTCTTTACCAAGAGGGTGGTCAGACACTGGAACAGGCTTCTTCCTAGAGAGGTGGTCAATGCCCCAAGCCTGTCAGTGTTTAAGAAGCATTTGGACAATGCCTTTAACAGTATACTTTTAACTTTTGGTCAGCCCTGAATTGGTCAGGCAGTTGGGCTGTGTGATCATTGTAGGTCCCTTCCAACTGCTCAGATCTATTCTATTTTTCTGTTCTCTTATATTCTAAAATAAAGCTAAAATTTCTTATTAATTGTGACATTCTTGTGTAGTGCTTTATTACTATGATAAATTCTGTTTTCATAGAGGGTAGAATATTCTTTTGCCCTAATTTTCCTTTGCTTAACAAATCATCATCACACTCTTTGAACATGCCACAGACTTGAAAAATTTCTTAGTAAGTTAGAGTGGTAGTAATTGTCGTTTCCACCATTGCAATGGTTGGCAGTTTTTGGTGATGAAAAGGATATCAGCATTCTTGAACTGTGAAGATAATTACTTGACTGAAAGACTTAGTATTTGTACAAATAAAACGAAACCCCATAATTGAAATAACTGTTCATTATACTAATGCTAGATGAGATTGTAGCATTGCAACAGATTTTTTTTTTAATTATTCTTTTTCAATTTTTTTTTTTTACTAATATTTGTTTCTTATTTATTGTAAACGCTGTCATGAACATTTGCAGTCTAAACAGGTGTTGGGTAACCAGTGTTTCATTTGTGTTCCACAAATTTAATCTCAGTGGATTTTGGTCCATTGCTTGTAAGGTGTTGTCAGTTAAAGCAGTCAGGAGGGCGATCCAGGAATATGTCTCGTTCTTTCCCAATACTCATTAAAAATTTCTCTTTCTCTTTCTATTCTTTGCATTCAAATAGGAAGACAGCTGCCTTCAGATGATCCAGAACTCCCCGACAGTTGCACTTGCTTCAGTCCTACTTCATGAGAACTTCAGAATATACTAAGGTATTTATTTTTCTTTTCATTTTTAGAATTTCTTCTTTGCTAATATTAGAGAGGTAGAAGAGCAGACAAAAGATACTGCAAATCTAGTCTAATCATATATGGAAAAATAATACAAAAGTTCTTTTCATAAAGAAAGCTATTGGGTGATACAATCTAATCTCTTCCTATAGCTGGGCACTGATAGTCAATCTGTTCTTATAAACTGAGTAATCAAATAATTACAAATATGCTAAACATATTAAAATACAGTTTCATGTTGCTTTTGGGGGGTCTTCTAAACAATTTTGTCTGATTCTCTGTTTTTCTCCAAGAATGGACAAAAGATTCTGTAGAAAATCCCTGGACATGCATACCTGATCACCTAAATAATGACTGAATAAGAACCCTTCAAAACTATCTGGCATTTATAGGTTTCTTCCTGTATTACTTACTGGGAATTTCAATTAAACCAAATCTTTGGTGTTAACACAATATACAAATGCTTTTATCCCAGTTTATCTTTCATTAATCCATGAGATTAAGTATAAAAGCTGTTCTAAAGATATTGATAAATATTTTATTATCAAAATTATTTGTTATTTTCTGTCAGATACCAGAGAATTAATTCCTTTATGTAGGAAAGAACTTCTCCATTTGTATATGTAAACATAGTCTGATAAAGGATTAAGGCCACAGAATTCATAAAGGGAAGAAGTATCTTGTAAGCCTGTGATCAGTTGGATTTGTGTCAGTCCTAAATTTATGATCTGTGGCTGTTAAACATCTGATAGGAGCTTCATCTTTTAAAGCACGATAACAGTGTGAGTTCATGGCTAGAAAAAAAGGAAGCCCTGTGCTTTGAGAAATTAAATTGTCCAAACATATGGATGGTGATTGTAATGCTTCCCACAAGACAAAAGTTGTACTCTATAAATCTTAAAATGTATGTTTTAATGCTTTTTAAAGTGCAGACAGCTACTAGCACAGATTCTAAAATATCATAGCTTGAACAGAAAGTCTGTTGTTAGTCTTCGTATAGTCAGTATAATGTGAGCAGTACTGGGTGGGAATTCTTGTTTCTGCATTTCAGAACTCAAAGCTTAAATGGCACTGAAAAAAAGATGTCTCGTACTTTCTATAATATATTAAAATATGCAATATGTGCAACTGTTTTGTTTGTTTTGGGTTTTGTGGGTTTTTTTGTTGGTTTTTTTTTTAGGTTTGTTTTTTTTTTTTAATAGCCCTTGCTCTTTATATGCATCTTTATTAAATGCCAAGAATGGCTTAATGTTTTGGAAAGGTTGGTAATTGTTAAGGTAGATATTGTATAAAATTCACATGTGCTATTTAGGTATAACACATGTATTTCCTTTTTTTAAAGAGACTTTATGTACCAGCCAGATGTAGATTATAGTTAGAATAATGTTAGCTTCAAAATTAAAAGTTTTCAGAAAAATTACTGTTAAAATTCATTTGGATGTTACATGTGGATTCAGAAAAGAAAGCAGAAGTCTTTTTTTTTCTCATTTTGCACTGTGTGCTGTTGTTACCATCTAACTGTGTTAATGGGTTTTATGTGCAGATTCTATGAAGTGCTGCATATTCTCAGATTTTAATAAAGCAGTTGGTATTATGTGTCACGTTGGGCCATTTTAGTACACATTATGAACTGGTTATGTCTAAGAGTGGAGCAGTTAATTTCTGGAGTAGTACACAACCATTTTAGCAGTAGAATTAGCCGCTTATGTCAGAGATTATAATTAGCTGCATCTGTATGCCAGAGCAACAGGATGGAATGCAAAACACAGCCAAACATGTGAACGAATTTTTTTCCAGTGATATTTGGCCAGGCCTAAAATATCTTCCACTCCAGATTTGAAAGTAGTGGAAAAGTTAAACAATTCTCTCTTGGGAAGAGACTGAATATAATTTATTCAGAAGTCCACATTGTTTCAGATCTCTGAGGTAAGTAACTTTTTATAAAAAAAATAAATCTATTTGTATTAAAAAATTAGTGTACCAATAATTAAGTTGGTTTTTGTTTGTTCCTTACTTACTGCGTGGATGTATTGAGCTTCTCCCTCATCTGATTTTCTGCGTAACATTTCGGGATGATTCTGTCTTCATTTAAGGATCATGTTGATGCTTATGTGATTTATTTTAGGGTATAAATTTAAGTGTTCATTTTTATGTACAGTTATTTTAGATTCTGATAGCTTAATTATACTTGTTTTTACAATTAAATGCTGTATTAAGTTGCACAGCTTAAATCTTCACTTCTGTCATATTGAGCTAACTTTTAGTACTTTAAAAATCTTTTACAATATCATATTACTGTACATCAGAGTGACCTTTGATGTTTGTAGCTCTAAATTTTTTCCTAGTTTATGTATCCCATTCTAAAAGTTAAATTTAGTGAAGAATGGATCCATGCTTCTGCTGAAGTCTTCTTTTTGAGTTGACAGTGTGATAATAACCTTCCATCTGAGGAACTGTTATCAAAATCAGGTCTAACTTCTGTGAAGCATATTTGATTTAATATGGAGCGTCCATTTGTATATAGAATGCGTCCATATGTATATAGAATTTGTATATAGAAGGGGCTTAGGTAAGCATGGCTGATGTTATCTGTGTTAAGAGTTCTGAAAGTTTGAAGTCAGTTAAGATTTTGGAAGTTTTGGTTGTGTGGATCTATGAGTTGCACAGTCACTGCTGATTGCACTTTGGCTGAGATGGATGTCCATTTATCTTCTAAACAAATGTGTTATGTACATATTAAATACAGACCTTATTCCCTTTACCTAATGAAGAACAAAAGACCCTAGAATATCACCAAAGAGTAAGAACCACCTTGTGGAGTTAAATTAAAAGGATCTGATTTAAGCCCAGCATTTGAGGTAACCATTTATAATGTCTTTTCTAAGCCTTTACACTTTTGCCAATAACATGCAAGTTTTTCCTGGATGAAAATTCAGTGGTTAGAAGCAGGTTAGATTTTAGCTTTTATTCATAATCATAAGGCTTTAGTAAAAATATTAAGATACTATATTAATCCTTACTGTAATAGATTTGTAATAATAAAGATATGTGTGACTATACTTAGGGTTGAAAATATTCATGCAAGAATGTATGTTTTAAACTTAAAGGGAAAAGAGTTTTGGAGGAACAGCTGAAAGAAAGAAATGGATACAGTGTTTCATACAAACCAAAGACCCTCAAAAGGCACCAAAAAGTTGGGTGTACAGAGATCCTTTTGCTTGAACAGCCTTGTGAGATTTATTCCTTCCTGTGAAAAGTAATGCCTTTTACATAAAATACAAATCCCAGCTCCTGACCTCTTACAGTTTTTAATTATTTCATGACTTGGAATTAAGTAAGCTGGGTTTCCTGTAGACTTATTTCTCAAAGTCTTAGATGTTTAATGAGCAGTGACTGTACTGATGGCTTTCTGTAGCAGAGTTATTTACAAGATCTTTCTCTCATCGGGTTTTCTGATACCTAATAAGGTCTTCTTGCCTACTGAAGTCTCTCAGTGGAGACATAAATAGGATTTCTTCTTCTCTCTTCTGTCTCACTTTTACAAAGTCTGTTGGAAAGCAGTATTTCTGAGACCTCTACTTGTCTGTTGAATTTTGCTAAAATTGGCCAAGAAACTGAAAAACTATTCTAGGAGGAAGAGAAATGAATGGGAGTCAGATAATTTACACAGTGTCATAGAGTGGTTGCTTTTTTATTTATTAAACCATGCTAAAAGCATCATGGCAGTTTGGATAACAGGTTAATTGAATATCCTGGTCAAATTTTCAGCTTGGGTAACAATATTCTCACTATTTAATTCATCTGTAACTTTGACTACCTGGGCTCATCTTCTCATTAAAACTTTCTGTATACCTGCCAAAAGCTGTTAAACAGCTGCTGCATTTAGTGCTATGGTTGGTTATGTTTCTGTGGTGTATGAAGTACTAATACTGCATAAGAATGGGTAGAGAAATATAAACTGAAGTACATTGCTATTTTTAAAAAAAGAGTATGGTATGTGCTAAGTGTTGGATATTGATGGTATTAGCCATTAAAGGCATAGTTTTCACTCAGATGTTTGTTTGTTTATGTGTATGTGCATACGTGTATCCTGAAGGTTATCTGTAAGAATCACATATGTATGTGGTGTTGAGGTGGAATCATCTTGTAGTTTTGCCTGTTAAAACTCTTTAGTTCCTTCTTGTTTATTTGCTGTGTGGTCAGTCCTCTGAGGAACAAAAGAAGTCTTAAGTACCTTTTCTTTGCCTTAGCTTTTTCCAGTAGTGTGAGTGGAATTTACTAAATCTTAGACTTTTTGCATCATTTGCGTTATAGTTCTGGATATTATTGTTTTTCAGAACAGGCTGGCTGTATAGTGTACATCAGCCTCTGGTTCAAGTTAAGGTTACATGGAGGTCCTACTTTGAATTTCAAACCTGTCAGACCTGCGTATGAGAAGGGCACTGTCAGTGATGGTTACTGATGGAAGGAGATGTGTCTGCAAAGTTACACTGCACCCAATTTCCTCAATTTTGAGGAAAAGGAGATTGAAGTGAGGAGCACTGATAAGTAAATAAAAACCATGTTCTGGTAACTCCAGACTGCTTCGAGCAGAATAAAATGTAAGTGGTTCTTAAAAAATAAATGCCGAAGCTGACCTAGAAGAGCACAGCTGTGGCACTGCACCCTAAGTACAGACAAAGCTGCATTAATATTCTTTAGATGACAAAACACATCCAAATGTCTGTTTCAGTCCAGCTTTGAACTGGAATAGATGATCTGCAGAGGTTCATTGCAATCTAATTTTTTCTGAGATTCTCAGAATTTCTTCAGAAATATTTTCCTGAATATTCCCCTTTTTATAATTATTTAGCTACTGGTCTTGATTACTTCCCTGTTTGTCTTACTAGCTGATCCAATTTGCAAAGTTTCAGATTTCATGTCTACTTTCAGTATGAGGAGAGCACCAAATAAGGTACATCATGGGAGCCTGGTAGCTATAAGTACTTTCAAGTCTCCATTGGGACCCATATAAAGTTCCTATAAATCATTAAGAATTGACTGTAATATTAAACTTTAATTTTATTTGGAAACACAAGGAAAAAAATGGACATATTCAGAGTCTAAAACCAGAAAATTAACAGTGAGCATTATTTTAGTATCAGCATTCCCTGTGAGCTGAAAAGTCACAGGAAGATAATTGATAGACTGGCAGAAAAGTTTCTACGTTGTTTGCCTGAGTTAAAGTTTTCATAGTAGGGATAAGACAATTGTAAGATAGGTTTTAGTATGTGGAGGAGAAAGAGATTGATTGGGGTTTGGCCTGATTGCCAAACAAGAGAGAGAATGGTGAAAGCTCCCAAAAGTCAGCATGGATGAGGCAGACAAGTCTGTGTCAGGTTAGGTTCCATCCACATTCATGTAAAAGTATCCTGATAAACTTTGTACCTTCATATTGCACCCCAAGGCTTCTAGCATATATTCTGGTTGTACAAAGATAGTCATATTTGAGGGCTAAAGAGGTAAACGTTTACCTAGAGGGCACCCAGGGCCAAGTTTTATGTAGTATGGAAGGATATAGTATAGTGTGATGGAGATGGAGCCAAACTTTCTGTAAGATAAGCAGTGAGACCAGGATAGGACACAGTACTCCTATGCTGCCCAAACTACTTTTCAGGCTATTTTTCTAGTGCTCAAATAGACCAGATGAAGGGCCTATATGGAAAAAAAAAAAAATTGTCTACTTTTTCAGTCCCTACTATTTGGTATAATAAAATATCTTACCCACAAAACTTTCCTTCCCTGTAACATTCTAATTCTTTTGGGGTTGGACTAGATGACTTCTAGAGGTCCTTTCCAACCCAGACATATCTATGATTCTGTGATTCTATTTTTGTTGTGTTATGGTAGGTGTTGATGACACTAATGAAATATTGACGAGACTAATGAAATACTCTATAAGCAGTTGGGAGAGGTTTTGGGATTGCTACTTCTTGTTCTCGTGGGGAACTTCAACTTCCCAGATATCTGCTGGCATAGTAATACAGCAGACAGGGAGCTGTCTCAGGGATTCTTGGAGTATGTGGAAGAGAACTTGCTGACACAGCTAGTGAAGGAGGTGACTAGAGAAGGTGCTCCCTGGACCAGCTGCTTGTCAACAGAGAAGGACTTGTACGAAATGTAATGGTCAGAGGCCATCTTGGGCCTCCTTATTATCATGTGATAATAGAGTTTTCGATTATTGGAGAAGTAAGGAGGGGGAGCAGCAGAACTGCCACCTTGGACTTCTGTAGGGTAGCCTTTGGCCTGTTCAGGAGACTGATTGTCAGTGTCCCTTGGGAGGCTGTCCTGAAGGACAAAGGAGTCCAGGAAGGCTGGGCACTCTTCAAGAAGGAAGTCTTAAAAGCATAGGAACAGGCCATCCCCATGTCCAAAAAGACAGGCTGGCAGGCAAGAAGACTGGTCTGGCTGAATGGAGAGATTTGGATCGAATTCAGGAGCAAAAGGAGAATTTATGGCCTTTGTAAAAGGGGGCAGCCACTCAGGAGGGCTACAAAGATGCAGTGAAGCTCATTGGGGAGAAAATTAGAAGGGCCAAAGCCTGCCTAGAACTTAATCTAGCTATGGCAGTAAAAGATAATAAAAAATGCTTCTATAAATACATTAACAACAAAAGGAGGACTAGGGAGAATTGTCATCCTTTATTGGATGCCTTCCAATGCTTAATGTACTTAATGCCTTCTTTGCCTCAGTCTTTAATAGCAGGACTAGTTGTTTGCTGGGTAGGCAGCCCCTTGAGCTCGAAGATAGGGATGGGGAACAGAAGAAGGCCTCCATATTCCAAGATTAAATGGTTAGTGACCTGCTGCACCACCTGGACATACACAAGCCTTCTCTTCCATAGATAAGTCACTACCACTGTTCTGGGATAGGTGAAATGTTCATTTATTGTAGAAACAATTATCAGAAAGCTTTAATCAAAATATAAATTCTTTGCCTCTGACTCACAGTGGAGCTTCTCTGCCAGACATAGAAGATGAGGATGATTTTAGACATAGAAACAGAAATGTCTGGGTTGGAAGGGACCTCTAGAGGTCATCTAGTCCAACCCCTCTGCTGAGAGCAGGAACACCCTCAACTAGAGCAGGTTGCTCAGAGCTTTGTCAAGCCCCACCTTGAATGTCTCCAGGGATGGGGCCTCAACCACCT
>JANIJG010002133.1:46341-86259 GCA_024611175.1 Megaceryle torquata | reverse complement strand
CCCTTCAGGTACTGGAAGGTGGCTATTAGGTCTCCCCTGAGCCTTCTCTTCTCCAGGCTGAACAATCCCAACTCCCTTAGCCTGTCCTCGTAGGAGGGCTGCCCCAGCCCCCTGATCATCTTTGTGGCCTTCCTCTGGACCCACTCCATCAGGTCCATGTCTTTCCTGTGCTGAGAGTTCTAGAGCTGGGCTCAGTATTCTAGGTGATGTCTCACCAGAGCAGAGTAGAACAGTAGAATCACCTCTCTCAATCTGCTGGCCCACAATATATGTGGGACCTCTTATTTATGCTGTTGAGGAACCTGATTTTCCAAGTAAAGGCTTTGCTAGACTGTAAAGCAGATTTCAGCATTAGTGATCCCTATACAGTGAAGTTGTTCTCCTGAAATAGTGATCTAATCCAGTCTACAATGGAGGTAGCAAATGAGCTGATCATGCACAAAAGCCACTAAGAATTTTTCCTAACTGTGTATCAGAACCAGTACTTCAGCATGAGATGCCGTTTTCTTTAGACTTACAAGGAACAGTTTAGGGAACTGGTCTCAACTCCTTTAGTTTTGTTTTCACAGGCTATGGTTAAATTTTGAAGCTCTGGATCTAGTCTATTGCTCATTATTTATGGTCAAAACTGCAATTAATACTTCAGTAGATGCATAGGTGGCAAATAGCATACTGATACTGTTATTAGACTTTCCTGTTACAATATTCCTTTTTTTTTTTATGTTCTGGGTTGGTTCTTTGGTAAGGTCTCAGACTACAGAAACCGACTGACATGTCAGGCACTGTTATATATATTTGATGAGCAAACAATATCTAATTTGAGTTTAAAAAGGCGAGTTATATTTGTATTCTGTGAATATCTTTTCCTGTGTCTGCCCAAAGAATCTACAGGCATGCTTTCTGGAGAAGGTAATGTTCCTGTTATTTGATACAAATAGGAATTATTTTCCAATTACCCAAATTAGGATCCTGAAAATAAAGAAATATGCCAAAAATAAATCTTACTTTTCAGATTAGAGTACTTGATTTACAGCAGTGCATTTTAGTAATAGCTGCTATTTCCATTTCAGATTAAATGCTTTCTATGAAAAAATCCACTTTGAGATACAGAAAGTAAATATCTCAGTTGAAAGATTCTTAGTTTATTTTGGAATGCATTCATACTTAATATATACTTCAGGGTTTTGTTTATGCTTCATTTGTTTTTACACAAAAAAATAAAAAATAAATTAAAAAAAGGATCAGCTATGTTTTTCCTGTTAGTATTAATCCAAGAAGTAGCATACTGATCAAAACCAGTTATTTATACCTTTTGCCACGTTCTTCATCTTCTGTTTCTTGCATTGCATTATTGCCTTGTCACAGTTGCTGAAGAAACTTAAGAGTCAGTTGCTGGCTGAACAGTTGAAGTCAACATCACCAAAAAAGGCTTCTGTAGTAGATGCTTTGAAAGATTTCCTTATGCATCTAATTAATCTGGTTTTGCCCTGAGCAAGGAATAATGAGTAATAAAGCTGTTATGACCAGGACTGAAATGCAACAGAAGCACATCAGTTAGTGTTCATTGACATTTACAATTCATCAAAAAGGGCAGACATTTAAACTATTTAATGAGACACAGTATACATAGGAAATAATTTTGCTTCTCTTGCTCCTGAAAAAGCAAGTGAATTTTGAATTTTTAGTTTAGTTTCATGTTACTTTTCACAAAAAAAGAACAATTGTGACTTTCTAGATGCAAGGTCAAATTATTATTCTTTCATTTTTTTTTAAAACATAACTTTGTTCAGTCATTTGATTTAGGGAGGGAAGATGTGAGGATTAATTTTAATCTCTAGTCTCTGCATCTAGTTCCATTCTTTGTTTCTTTGGTGTATTTTCATTTCACAATTCAAAAGAAGCTTCACCGAATAGCAGTATTAACTCCATTTACTATGTGGATTCATTTAGCAAGGATAAATAAACAGCTTTTCAAGGTCCTCAACCAACACAGGAAAGCACCACAGAAAGAAGTTATCCATTTTGTAATCGTGCTGGTTACTCTGTGAACTAGAAGTATGCCTCTGAAAAGATAACAGCATGCTGCCTGAAAGTAGCACTTTCATAAAATCAGCAGCAAGAACAGTAAAAAGAGAAAAGGTTATGCCAATGCATACGTCTTTATGCACTTAAATAGAGCTGGGTTTTTATGCTCTCACAGAGAGTACCTTTTTGAGCACTGAGGACATGAAATAATTTCCCTGAGAACAACATTGAAGATAATGTTAAGGGATTTTTGCTTAAAGCTCTGTCCATGCAGGACTTACATTAGGAAGAGTATTTATACAAGATGTATTGTAGCATTGCTGCTAACCATTGTGGTATGATAGAAAGGATCTGCTATTGCACATCTAGAAAATAAAAAAAGATATTTAAAATAATAAAGGTATTTTTAGATAGAAAAAGATGTAATTGCTATTTTTAAAAAGTATCTAAAATTATTCTTTTTCTTGTAGACATCCATACAAGATTATGATAGCAGAGATTCTTTCATTATTTGTCTCCATCAGTGGGATTGCTTTTGTTTTGTTCATATTTATAAAGAACTTCAAGACTTTCAGTATGTTCAACAAAGCCATTGAAGATTATTTCCCCATTCCTTTCCCTGAATTAGCTTTGCAGTTCTGGCATTTGTGTCACACATCACCTAAATATATAAATAAAGTTATAAATAAAGTTTTTAAAAAGTTTATGCCTACCAGTGTTTTGAGATTCCTGATGATGTCTCCGGTGAAGGAAACTTGAAGGTCACAAAACCAGTTCTTAATGCACTTAATGGTCCTTACCAAATGAAATTTAATCTTCACTGCAACTCAAAGTGACGAACTACCTACCAGAAACCTCTCTGCAAAGTTTATCTTTACTATACATTGAAGTAAAACTTTGTGGTGTTTCTTTTCTTAAGAAACTGTCCAGTGATGATAAAGGAAGAATTAAAAGTAACTGAGAGCATTCAAGCAATACAGTTAACCCCAAACAAACAAACTAACTAACAAAACAAACAAATGAACCAAAAAAAACCCCAAACCCAAAAATCTAATTGTGACCAGCAGTTTAAATGGAAATACAAACAGCATGGTCTGTATCCATTTGGTCAAGCACTCAAATAAACTTATTCTATTAGTGTCTGTGATATCCAGAGACATAGAAAACACTCTGAAGTAGCCAGAATTCTGTTTAATAGCACAAGTTCGGAGTATTACTGCAGACCTGATATAATAACAGTTTGTCATGACTTAAGGGCAGTTCTTAGATGTTCTTTCCAAATAAACAGTATACTAAAGAAATAGTCTTGAAAAAAAATTAAAAACTATATACCTTGTAATGAAAAAGAATTATTTTAAGATTATTCTTTGAAATATTAATATTTCTTAAAAAATATTTCTTAAAATTGTGACATTGTTTTTATTTCTCTTTTTATGAAGTTACATTATTTTAATTCAAATTAGTATGACTTCACTATGTTTATCTAGAGAAGGCAAGGTTTTTAACTGCTATCAGAAGTGGTAAAATATTGCATCCAGAAAAAGGTGAGCAACTTGGAAACACTTTAAATTGCTGCCAAAAACATAGCAAATTCTGTTTGTCTTTTGGACAAATAAGTCAACTCTGAACTTAAGAGGCTTTTTTTTTTTTTTTTTTAATTGCGCAAGGTATAGATTACCTGTTCTCATGGAAAGATATTATTACAATGCAAAATTAACACTTTTTTACATTGGCAAAACTTAATTTAATATTTTAGTTACCGTTTTTCCAACACAGAATAAGGTGTTTCATTATGCACGTCAAACATGTAAAATGTACTCAGTGTGTATATATCAAGTCAAAGGTCCACGCCCAACTTGTGCTCAGCTTTAAAAATAACTGCATAAGGATGAAACTGCTTGCCAAAAAGTAAGCTGAAAACATCCCAGAAAATATTTTAAGAGCATGATATTGGAAGGACAGATTAGACATAGGCTATCTAAAAAAGTTTGAGAGAGGGCAAAAGTAGCTCAGCATGGCAAATCACCAGATTAAGGGAAATAATTAGAAACAAGTTGTATTTCCCAAATCTGAAGCTATTTGCAAATGAACAAAATAGGGAAGATCATAAGCTCTGGTAGATTAAATGTAAAACAATTACAGCTGGGCAAAAATGTTTAAGGAGCACTGAACAACATAAGTGACAGTAAATCTTTCTTCAATTACGACAACCACCAAAACTTGGCAGATAGTTTGTATGGTAAATGGATGATGAGACACTAAAAAGAGTGGTCAGAGAAGTAGGTATATAAGAAGTATGCAAAATTAATTACTTGTGTTTCTGTTAATTGTTAAAGAAACTGGAGCATTCTGTGTGTTAGAACGCCTCTTTCTGGACACTCATCAAAGGATCTATTTCAGAATAAAAGGACTCTAGAAAAAGCTAATATATAGAGCACGTGTAGATAATATATATAGTTATATCGAAAATCAGAAGATATTCACCAAAGATGTCTGAAAACTGAAGAATAAAATAAGTGAACTACTAATGGTGATAAAAGGCCAGCTCTAAAAACTGCAGAATTGTAGGTTAATTTAGAATGGAAGAAGCTTCTTGAAATCATCTCATCCATCCATCTGCTGTCTTTTGATCCATCCTTTGATCTTCTCTCATAACTTCCTGAATGTCTCCTTTTCTGTTTCAAAGCAAAACTGTGTTTGACTCAGCTATTTTTATGCAATGCAATCCTCTTCCTCCTTTGCCTTCCCAGCCATTCTTTCCTAAGTGCTTGTAGCCTTCCATTGCAGCATTCCAGTCATGCAGGCTATCCAATGCATTTCTGTAATTCCTGTGGGATCATTGCTCTGTAGCTGTGCATGAACTTCTAATTGCTCTTGTTTCCCATGCTGTGTTCACTTGTGCAAACACTGGAGATGGGCTCCAGCCATGCCACTTTTATAAGGAAATGGAAAGAGCCTTCTCCATGATACTATTCCCTGCATGATTCTTTGCTGCCCCTCATGCATTCACTTCCCTTAAGGCTATAGCAATTCTCTTCTGAAGTACCTAGTTTAAAGCTTTCCTCACCAAGTTAGCAAAGATGCTATTACCCAACTTGGTGAGATGAATCCTGTCTCTTCTCAATAGTTCTTACTCTTTGAAGAAGCTCCTGTAATCATAAAAGCCAAAGCTGTGCCTCTGACCTCAACTAAGTAGTAAGATGTTATCATGCAGGACATACCCGCTTTTCAAATGTGAACCTTTCTCTTTCACTGGAAGGAATGAAGACAAAACAAGCTGGCCATTATACCTTTTAACCCAGAGCTCCATAGTCACTATTCATGTGCTTACCCTTAGGAGTAACATTGTTGTCCTTGTGGTGGGCACCAAGGGCTGGATAAGCCTTGGAAGTCTCTTCAGTATCTGATCCGTCAGCAGAAGCAGAACTCCCAAAACATCAGTCGGGCTAGCAGATGGGTGCCTTTCTCCTGGTAAAGGAAGTCTCCAGTGACTATCACCTACTACATGCAGGTTGGCACTCTCCCTCTACTTCTCTGAAAGACATTTCAAGACTGAATGATCAGGAATAGAAATGGTAGATAAAATTCAGTCTAGGTAGATGGGAAGTTTTCCACATCGCTGGATAAAAGACCCAACTGTGAAGTGATGGTATCTGAACTATTACAACTTCATAGTGAGATCTTGGGGTTACAATGAATGATTAATTGAAAACATTGGTTCAATGGCCTCTAGCTGTCAGAAAATGAAACATCTGGAATTCATGGGGGAACAGTAGAGAACAAAAGAAGGTACATTGTACAACTCTAAACATGTCTTTTGAGTCTTGTGTGCTGTTTTTGTTCCTGCCTCCATCTCTGAAGAGTAAGCTAAGGTGAGAGTACTAAGTGCAGAGAAAGGAATAGCAATGCTTTCATACAAGGAGGACAACACAACCTAGAAAAGAAATGACCAGGGTCAAAGAGAACAAGATGATGGAGATCTCTAAGACTACCATTCTTCTATCAGTATCATCTTTTAGTCATGATTAGAGAGATGTTATTGAGCTAAATGGACTTCAGTCAGCTCCAGTATAGTCCCTTTTATGATTTTAACCTCATATATAAGATAATAAGCATAAAAAAAGTTTTTCCCCAGGAAATTTTTATAAAAGACTTGGAGAGAGCAAAAGTAAGAAGGCTACTGCATCAATGTGGATATTTGAAGAAAAAAAGATACAAATCTATATACAACTAAGCCTCATTACTTCTGTTTATAATGCAAGTCATTAATTAAGCTTTCATTGTTTACTGTTTTTAAAGGATTTTTAGGCACAACTGAAACCAACACCAAACATACCCAGGCCCTCCACCCTATTCTTTTTTTGTTGCCTTTATACACTGCGACTAATTGCAGTTTCATCTTTTCTTCTCATTCAAGTGGTAAGCATAAACTGGGCTTTGAGTTTGCTGTTTTCCAGTGCTGCTTCTAGATGAAACACTTACCTGCCAACACAAATTCTATTTCAGAAGAATATTTCTGTGGTCATAAAATCTGAGCTGTCTGTTGAAATGCCATGTCTGAATGCTTCATATTCAGAGGTAGTGATGACCAGTCCTTCATGTTTTGTGGCTGTATCATCTAAGAATTCCTATGTTGCATCACTCTGGGGTATTGCGAGTCAGCTGTGGTAGGTGTTAAATTAAAATTCTTTGATCAGGGGATCACAGAGACAGAAAGTCTACTTTGCAGTAACTCCTAAACTGCTTTATGTAGACGTAGCCATATCTGAATCACTGTCTTTCTTGACAGTGATTTTTCTCCATGCATTTTACCAAAATGGCCAGTGAAGGTAGAACTGAAGAGCTTCTTCAGCAGGAGATTTGCAGGGTTATATATCTTCTTACAATCAGTTATCATTGATGTAAAAAATTATCAGATACTGGGGATAATGTTTTTGGTGATTGATGTTGCAAGTAGCTAACTTGATACTTTTGAGGAACATTATAAGGTGTATTCCATAGTATGTGTTCGGTTCCTTTGTGGTATTTTTTCAGATGATTTGTATTTATTTGTGTATGTTAATAATATACAATGAAGATTTATATTTTATATGCCTGAACAGATATATCAAAAGCAAAATCCTAAAGGAGTTAACATCAGTGTTCCCTTTGAGGAGGTCTGGCAAATGTCTATATATGCTCCTTCTTTCTGGAGATTGACTCTGAAGCAATGTGCCAAATGGAAAAATCTGTAGAAAATATTTTGGGGCAAATTAATAAAATTAATAATTATTGTGTCATCAGAACAAGATGGTATTCACTTATATTCAGAAAGCAGAAAGTTTTTTGTGTTCCTTTCTGGTAAAAGCAGCAAGATATGACTTCAACTTAATTTTCTGCCCCAAAAGATGATATATTTAAGTATTGATAACTGTGTAATTATGGCTTTGTTTCAGCAATATATTCCCCCTGTCCATTCTTCGAAGAACTTCAATACAAAGTAGAAGAGTGGTGAGAATCAAATAATCCTACTATTATCTAGGTTGGAAAAGACCTTCAAGATCATGGAGTCCAACCACTAACCGTACTCTACTCCTACTCCACTGATAAACCATGTCCATAAGCACCATATCTACACCACCTCTAAACATGGCCAACAATGGTGATTCAATCACTTCCATGGGCAGCCTGTTCTGATGCTTGAAAACCCTTTCAGTGAAAAAATTCTTCCTAATACCCAACCTAAACCTCCCCTGGTGCAAATTGAGGCCATTTCCTCTTGTCTTATCAGTTGTTACTTGGGAGATGGTACCAGCATCTACCTCTCTACAACCTCCTTTCAAGCAGTTGTAGAGAGTGATAAGGTCTTCCCTCAGCCTCCTTTTCTTTAGACTAAATAGCCCCAGTTCCATCAGTTACTTCTCATAAGACTTGTACTCTAGACCCTTCATCAGCTTTGTTGCCCTTCTCTGGACCCACTCCAGCACCTCGATATCTTTCTTGTAGAAAGGGGCCCCAAACTGAAGACAGCACTTGGGGTGTGGCCTCACCAGGGCCAAGTACAGGAGGATGATCACTTCTCTAGTCCTGATGGATACACTATTTCTGAAACAAGCCAGGATGCTCTTGGCCTGGTTGGCCATCTGGGCACACTGCTGGCTCATGTTCAGGTAGATGTTGATCAACACCTCCAGGTCCCTCACTGCCAGGATGCTTTCCAGCCACTCCTCCCCAAGGCTGTAGCATTGCCTGAGGTTGTTGTGGCCCAGGTGCAGGACTTGGCACTTGGCCTTGTTGAACCTCATACCACTGGCCTCAGCCCATCAATCCAGCCTGTATAGATACCTATGTAGAGCATTCCTACCCTCAAGTAACAGTCCTGCCCAGTTTGGTGTCATCTGCAAATTTACTGAGGGTGCACTCTATCTCCTCATCAAGATCATTGATAAAGATATCAAGCAGAACTGGTCCCAATACTGATCCTTGGAGAACACCATTCATGACCAGTCACCAACTGGATTTAACTCCATTCACCACCACTCTGGCCTAGCCATCCAGCCAGTGTTTGATCCAGCAGAGACTATGCCCATCCATGCTATGAGTAGACAGTTTTTTCATGGGAAAGCTGTGGGAAACAGTAAAGGCTTTATTGAAATCTAGGTAGACAACACACGAATATTAAAATATTAAGTAATTCCTATTAATTTTTGTATGCTATTGCAGTGCAGTATGAAAGAGTTTTATTTAAAGGCAATGTCTTAAAAATACATATTATCTGTAGTTGTCTCACAAGTGCTGTAGTCTTCTAGATTTGACAGTGATACTGTAAATCCAAGTGAAAGAGATTTTCTCTGGAGAACAGTAGAGATACTAATGTATATTTGAAAATACAGGAGTAGATCTGTAGAGCAGTCTGGAAATGAAAGGCAGACTTGCATGTCCTTATTTTCTGTCTGGCACTTTCTTTCAGATCTGAATGTATTGCTTTTGCAGGTACAACAGCTTGTGGTTTAAAAATATAGTATCAAGTGTAAGAATTTGAATTTCATTAAATATCTGAAATGTCAATTTGGTTGCCAGGCTTTCAATTTCTGATATAAAAAAGAAATAGGACTTTGAAGAGCATAATTAGTTTTTACGTTTGTAAAAATTTTCAAATAATTTACAGTTTGGAGTTATCACTGAAAGGGCTGTAGCATGGAAGAAAATGAACCTATAAATATATTTTGTACCTATATGCAAATTTAAGTAAAAACATAAATAGTGGTTGTATTATATACCCCAGTGGAGCTACTGCATTATGCAAAACAGTTCACTTCCTCTGGAGTGTCACAAGATAGGAGACTGTTGTTGGCTCACATTGAGCTTTTTGTCAGAAAACAGCCCAAAGTCTCTCTTCAGTACTGCTCTCAATCCACACCCCAACCAGCTTATATTTGTGCTTGGAAGTGCCCCAACCCAGGTGCAGGACCTTGCACTTGGCCTTGTTGAACTTCATGATGTTGCCACAGGCTCACCTTTCAAGCCTGTCAAAGTCCCTCTGGATGGCATCCCTTCCCTCCAGCATGTCAACCACACCACACAGCTTGGTGTTGCCCACAAACTTGATGAGAGTGCATTCAGCAAGAGAGTGAGGTTTATGCTGAAGAAACTTTTAAGTTGGTATACTAAACTGGGAATTACCCAGTTTGTGTCTCATTTATTTGTATTATTAACATTTAAATATAATGAAACTTTCTGCAGATCCAGAAAATATAGTAAATCTTTATACTGGGAGCAGAACTTTTCATTAAGCATAGAATATTAGTCAAGTGAATGGGAATAAAAGATGCCTCTATGATTGAAAAAGTATCACATTTCAAACTTTGTTCTATGTGTAGCTGGCTAATTCACCCTTTTTCCATTTCTTTTTTTCCAAATCCACCTGCTGCAGCTGGATTTCGGATGTGCAGAACCCATATATCTAGAATTTTAACAAAGATGTAAAAAGTGGTACATTTCTTGACTCTGAATGCAGTTATAGCACCAATAATTCCATCACTCTGTGCAAGGCAGGGGGTGCTGTATCGGAAGTAGCTACACCTGCTGTTCAGTAACTTGGATTTAAGTTGACTAATCATAGAATGCATTGGGTTGAATGTGTTGGGTGATTTCAGTGATAATTTATACCTAGTATCAGGATTTAGGCAATGTTATGTATTTGGCAGCAGCATGTTGTGAAAAAATGTTGATGATTCAGTCAACCAGAAGAGGGTGCAAGTTTGCAACCTTTAAATTGAGGAAACCACTAAAGCTACTGAGTGTCTAGAAAACTATCAAAGATGTTCTGAAGTTAAAGGTTGAGACTGAGATATGGCTAACTGGAGACCAGGACCTCCATGATAGCAATCTTTACTACTACATGCAAGACCATGTAGAAAGAACACAAGTAAGGAAGGGCTCAAATTCATTAGGAGCTGGGAATATTTTTGAACTAGATGGAATCAATAATAGGAATGACATTTTCATTTTAACAGAAATGGAACTGCTTTTTAAACTTGAAGGTTGAGGGAAAGCTGAATAGCGCAGAGGAGAACATTTGAAATGATATGATGACGGAAGTAATAAAAAGCATACATCCCTAGCTATAAGATAAAAAAGAATATGACAGTAGGATATGATGAACAAACAAAATCTCACTTAAATTTGAGGTAGAAGACTGAGAAGTAATGGAAAGTTGTACATGTTTCTACAGTCTCAAAATAAGAGGGGAAATTTAAAATGCTTCGTTTTAAGGAAGCTGAGAAACTAAATGAATTGTCATGTTGAAAACTTAACAGTAGGAAATCAGTCTTGGGTAATGCCAAGTTAAAAGCATACAGGATAGACCGAATAGGACATGCAAGTGGTACCATGTGTTAACAGAAGTTTACTGTAAAGACAGGTTGATAAAGCAGTTGTATCAACAACTCAGCAGCTATGTCAACATGCTTATGGACAGAAATATGCAGTCTAATCAGAATAATGACTAAAGTATTATTAACAGTACAAATATGATAGATAATATTAAAGACTATATTGCCAATGACCTGACCAGGGTGATTACAATGACTGTGACTTGCTGTAGTGGATCAGAAACATTATGAGAGGGAACTATTTTTTTCTTTTAACTTTGTAGTATAAATGTCATAATTACATGCAATGATCAGACCACATTTTTAGATCCCATAAATGAGTAGTTTGGGGAGCAGTTTCTCGGGAATCAGAGTCATTTCCTGACAGCATTCTAAGCAGTGCACAGGTCTCTTTCATGTTCTTGTCAAGGACTGTATTGTAACATCAGCCATGTTGATGTTAGATGAAGTAACAAGAACTGAAAAATCTTAGTCATTGTCCTTAACTTTAAATAGGGCTCTTAGTAAAAAGGAACCAGCCTGGGAGAAGAAAATAAATTTTTGCATGTGGATATTTCAAAATATCATATCAGATAGAGTAAATACATATTTAAAAGACATGTCTAATCCAGTATAGCTCAAAAACAGGACATGAAAAGTTGTTAGAGGCAGGAAGCTATTCATAAAAACACGTTAGTTGTGTCAAACATGGTGAAAAGGATCAAAACTCCAATAGGCTAAATGTAACAACACAGTAAGAGGAGTCCAAGCAGTATTTAAGAACTTAAAAAAAAAACCCAAATATTTTTTCTAATCACATGTAAGGCTGCCACAGAGACTCTAGACAATAAAATTTTAGCCAGACTTTTCCAAGATGGTAAGACTATTGAAGAAAATTAATTCCTGATAATGTATTGTTGTACCCTTTTTTTCAGGAAGTAACCAATTCTAATGTCAGAGTTAACCCTACTTTGAGCAGGGAATAGCACTAGATGATCTCCAGAGGTTCCTTCCAACTTTCTTGTTTTGTGATTCTATGATTCTGTTGTGGAAAAAACTGTTACATGAAAAATCAAAGACTACTTGTCATCACCTCATGAACAACTGAACACTAACACAGGTATACCATCTTTACATGACAAGCTCCTGTCATACTCTAGCGGACAAAAAAGCACATTAAGCACCCTCCTTCTACTTTGTCTGTGTGAGTTGGAAGCCATAATGAAGAATTTAAAGACTCATAATTTAAATCATTTAGTTCATACCTAGCTTAATTATAAACATTTTGTTAAATGCACGACTAAATAAAAAGAAGGATCTAGTGGAATTAATCTGTTCTGGCTTTTGCCTTTTTTTTTCTGTATTTTTAAGTACAGGGAAAAGAGAGAGAAAGAGAAACCTTACAGCCAGAAGAGCCTGAAATCACTCTATTCTGATATCGACTGCAATATATTATGTATCTTTTGTATCTCTCTCTGGTGGACTTGCAGTCCTTTTTGTAAACACTTAAATGATCTTGACACCATTATTGGATCTCAGTCTTTAATTATTTGGTGAAAACTGCTCTTTTCTGTCTTCTGAAAGACTTATTTCTAAAATCTGTAATAATGATGAGTAATGAGGTCTCCATGAGGTCTATCCAGTAGCCATGTGAATGAGACACTCATCTAGATGTGAGTTTCCTACCCGCATCTTCATCCAGTTGCTTCTACATCAGTTATTCCAAGTTCTTTGTTTTCTTGAAAAGATTTTTGTTATATACAGACAGAGTAACATATATATTGGAAATCTCAGGAAAGTAAATAATTGTGAGATTTTAAGGTTTTAATCCACATTACAGTACTCAAGGTTACTCAAGGAAACTTATCTGTAATGCTGACTGAATTTCAGAGAGAAAAGGTTCACATTTGTTTTTCTAATTAAAGCATTTTAAGGCATTTTACATGAAAGACGTGAACTTTCTCATACCAGAAACTAGCTACTTGTTAAAATGTTAGTAAGGCACACAAAATTGAAAATCAATTTACAAAAATACCTGTCTAGTGCTTTTGCTTGGCCTTTTGATTCTGAAGGAAGTGTCATGAATACTTTTTTTTAATGTTTTAGAAGTTTGTGAAAGAAAAAATAAAGTTGAAAGATTAAAAGCAAAATTTTAAAAACATTTTTATCATAAATGAGATTCAAAAAAACACAGATACTGGACAAATAATCTTTTTTAATATGGCACTTCATCCTGTGCTGACAGTGACTACCTTTCAGCTATTGCAGTGGTACTTGAAATGTGCAAAGTCGTTAATTGTGAACGTGTCATACTTACATAAATTTGCACTGCAGGGTATGCAAACGGTTAACTAGGCCACATGAATTTCTTTTCAGTTTCCACAAATTATGCTGCAGTGATTCAGCTGTTCTTAGCTGATGACACTAGTTTAGAATTCACATTGTAGTTTACAATATAATACACAAATTACAGCAAAGCAAGCTTGGGCAAAATTAAATATAATACTTTGGAAGGAGAGAGGGTTGAAAGGAATTAGAAAATTTTCCTCTAGTCATGAGAGTTGGAGTATTCCCTGCCTTTCTGATTTTGTCTTAAAAGTTTTTCCATATGGCTCCAAAAGTTTTCCCATTCTTTTCTATTTTTTCTTTGCACAACAAATTTGCCTCAACTGCTTTTCTCTGTCAGGAAAATATTCCAGCTACACCTATTTCCTGTAGGTTAATCAATGGACTGCTTCTATCCTCCACAAAGGTGACAGTGTGCATGCCTGAATGCCACCAAAGTGTGAAGTCTTAATCGACTTCTGATGTTCATACTATAGAATAATACCCATCTAGCCCAAGGAATTATATAAAAACAACATTAATGAACATAATGTTCCATGAAGATACTCTCTGCAGATTATAAAAGTAGTTCTCACTTGCTTCAGTTGACAGCTTGTTCTGTTTCAATTTACAGTTTGTTTATAAAGTCACGAGAATTTAGTTTAGATAGTTAAAATGATCTTTCTACTGAACTGTTTTAGTTAAGCATTATCACCTTTTCCATCCCCACATATCCTGTGAATTTTCTTGCATGTGAATGAACAGACTTCATGTAAGAGAGAAGAGTAGTACTGATGACTGAAGTTCCCTTTCAAAAGTACGTGTATAGTATGAGCATGTGGTGCATATTTCTTCATAAAACCTCACCAGTGCTGAACTCTGATTTGAAAAGGTTCTCGAGTGTTGAGTTTTTTGTCTCTGCTGAAAATCCCAACACAGGTGGAAACAGTCCAAAAATATGAAATGCTAATAATTATTAATGGAATTACAGTTGATTTTATAAGGAGGTTTATATTTAAATTATGCTTTTTAATAGTTTATTATTATTAGTTGCTTCATGACAAAGTACTCAAGTAACAGTTCTGAACTGTGCATTAAGGACAATTTTATTTATGTTCAAGAAAATAACAGCTATTTATGAACAAAGTGAAAACACGTTTTTACAATTAAAATAAACTGAGATTGCTCATTTTCATTGAATAGTATTCATCCTTCAGTAATTCCTACAGATAAATAATTCCTGAAAATAATACAATTAACAAGCTTCTACTCGGGCCTGCTTTTCCAAGCATGCTTACTGATAAGTTTGCAAATTCCTTCTTGAAACCATAGCTGTTTTAATTGAACATTCCAGAGCTATCAGAATAGCTTTATGAACATAATGCCCAAACTAACCTAAATCCAACAGTAACGTTATTGATGGACAGTTTTTTCATATCTAGGTATCAATATAAAGATCACCTGGGACTCTCGGTCATGTAAATCACAGAGGCCAAACTTCAAGTCTTGCATAGAAAAGGTAGAATAGATCCAAGGAAATGTTCCATTGTGGATTTTTAGATGCCAACTTTAGTAACAAAGTACACGCAGCTCTTGTAGTAACAGCTTATATATGTATTCCTATAGGCGTGAATTTCATGCATTATGTGCAACACAAGTAGCACCTAACACATGAGAAGATCTTCCATGGTCAAAATATCTGCAGTATACAAGTAATTCAAGTTATATATGTAATTTAAAATCGATGACAAATCTTCTGGCAGCTAGTTAGCATTCAGTATCTATTTTAAGTCAGCTAATGGTCATGGAACAGACTGCCCAGGGAGGCATTGGGGTCACCATCCCTGGAGGTGTGTAGAACATGAGTAGACGTAGCACTTGAGGCTGTGGTCTAGTGGATAGACAGATGTTAGGATGAAGGTTGAACTTGATGATCCTAGAGGTCCTTTCCAACTATAATGATTCTATGATTAAAATGGATCACAGTAAAACAGAAGATAACTACTGGAAAATACTTATAGCAAACTACCATGATGGAGCTTGATCCTATGAATTATGGCAACATATACAAAAGTCCGTAAGTAATATGTAAGTAGAATAGAATCATAGAATCATTAAGGTTGGAAAGGACCCTTGGGATCATCGTGTCCAACCATTAACCCTACTCTACAAGGTTCATCCCTAAACCATGTCCCTCAACACCACATCTAAATGACCCTTAAACACATCCAGGGATGGTGACTCAACCACCTCCCTGGGCAGCCTATCCGAGTGTCCAACTACTCTTTCTGTGAAATTTTTTTTCCTAATGTCCAGTCTAAACTTACCCTGTTGCATTTTAAATCCATTCCCTCTTGTTCCATCGCTAATTACCTGTGAGAAGAGACCAGCACTAACCTTTCTACAATATCCTTTCAGGTAGTTATAGAGAGTGATGAGGTCTCCCCTTAGCCTCTTCTTCCCCAAACTAAACAGTCCCAGCTCCTTCAATTGCTCTTCATAATACTTATTCTCCAGGCCCTTCACCTGCTTCGTCGCCCTCCTCTGCACTCACTCCAGCACCTTGATATCTCTCTTGTATAGGTGCCCAAAAATGGACACAGTACTCAAGGTGTGAAGTAGATGACCTTAATCTTATTTTACTTCTAATTGTGTGGGCCTTTGAGTAGGAATACCAAGAAATTCCACTTCAAATTAAATAGAAGGGTTTTTTTATTATGGAACTGCTGACGTGATCCAAATACATATTTAATGGCCTATTTGAATGACATCAGAATTTTCATTCTGAAACTAAATTGTCATATTATCTGCCCTATAGGTTGGCTAGACAGTTCTTACTCTCTGTAGTTTGTCACTGTGTGCTGCCTCTGTATAAAAAAATATAAAGATAACAGTTAACAAAGTCATTGTTCATTGTACAAACTTCTTGCTTCTCCAACTAACTTGCATACGCCTAGGTGTCTAAATTACTACTTCCTTCTCAGTGTCTATTTAGTATGCTCCTACACAACCAACTTACAGTTTCAGGGTTATTCTATTTAGAAATCATGTTTCATCATAGTAGTAAATATCTGTTGTTTTTCTTCTAAGAGTCTCTCTTGAATCCTGGCAGACTTCACCAGCCACCTACAAGATCTGCCTGTCTGAGGCTTTCCTTTCAGCCCATCTTCCTAAAACAGGACAAAGATATAAAAGAATTTTTCTCTGACTTCTCCAGACGGGTCTGAGATTATTCTCATACATGATTTCAGCTCATAAATATGTAAGTCATTAATAAGGAAAGTTGTTTCTTCCAGAAGAAACAGTCCAACAGTATCAATTCTTAAAGGATTTCCCCTGTAATTACTGGGTACTGGGCCACTAATTGTCTTAAAAATAACTAAATATTATATTAAACAGAAAAATTTAATACTTTTCAAAGCAGTCAGTTGTCTAGGCCAGCATTAGCCATTTGCTAGGACCAAAGCAATTTTTGACAGTATTTATAATGCTCAGGAACAAAAGAACTGTTTTCTGTCATGGAAAAATAATTTGTGTAGGGAACAATGCTGTGCTGGGAGATGTGCCCTGTGGAATTTCTGAAGAGCTGAAAACAATCACCAAATTAATAGGCTTTTTGGTGAAATGCATAATGGATTTTCACCTCACCTCATTAAACAGCAGTACATAATACACTATGTATAAAACCCTCAACTCACACAATAAACTTTTTAAAACAGGATAAAAATGGAACAGAGAAGAACAGGAATCAAAGAATCCTCTCTTGTTAAATTACATGCTTCTGTAAATCATTCTGGTTGGAATTAATTTGGCCAAATGCTTATGTATAAAACTTGCAAGTATGTACATGTAAAAATGTCATCCCAGGCTCTCTTTACTTCTCTTTTTTAGAGAGAATTTAAACACATCTAAAGTACAGTTCATTGAATGTCTAAAATACACATCTAAAATAAGTCAGATAATTCCCAGCAGGGCAGAATTACCTCCATTGACCATAAAGGGAATCCAGATTGACTGGCTCCTATATTGAAGGCTAAATTATTGGTATTTAACATTGTGAGATGAATCCCAACCTCAGACACCACTGTGATAAGGCTGACATAAAAACATGATATAAGAATTAATTTACTCTTTTTGAAAATATGCTTCTACTGTGAAATTTACCATGGAGACCTAGTGAAGATTGTGTTCCCCAGGGTTCAGTATTGGGGCCTGTTCTCTTTAATATCTTTATTAATGATCTGGTTGAGTGGATTGAGTGTACCCTCAGTAGATTTGCAGATGACACCAAGCTAGGTGGGTGTGTTGATCTGCTAGAGGGTAGGGAAGCTTTACAGCAGGACCTAGACAGATTAGATCAGTGGGCCAAGGTTAACTGCATGGGGTTCAACTAGGCTAAGTGTGGGGTCCTGCACTTGGGTCATAACAACTCCACGGCAAGCTACAGACTTGGGGAAGTGTGGTTGGAAAACTGCAAGTTGGAAAAGGACCTGGGGTTATTGCTTGATAGTAGACTAAATATAAGTCAGTAGTGCATGCAGGTGACCAAGAAGGCCAATGGCATCCTGGCTTGTATTAGAAATACTGTGGCGAGCAGGAATAGAGAGGTGATTGTCCCCCTGTACTCAGCACTGGTGAAGCCACACCTTGAATATTGCTATCAGTTTTGGGCCCCTCACTATAAGGACATCAAAGTGCTGGAGCGTGTTCAGAAAAAGACAATGAGGCTCATGAATGGCCTAGAGCACAAGTCCTGAGGAGTAGCTGAGGGAGCTGTGGTTGTTTAGTCTGGAGATGAGGAGGCTGAGGGGAGACCTTCTCACTCTCTACAACTACCTGAAAGGGGGTTGGAGCGAGGAGGACAGCCTCTTTTTCTTGGTGACGTATGACAGGACCAGAGAGAATGGATGCAAGATGAGCCAGGGGAGGTTTAGGCTGGATATTAAGAAACATTTCATCACTGAAGGGGTTATCAAACATTGGAATGGTCTGCCCAGGGCAGTGGTGGAATTGCCATCCTTGGAGGCGTTTAAATGGCTTGTGGACCTAGTGATCAGGGACATGGTTTATTGGTGAGCTTTCAGTTTTGGATCGAAAGTTGGACTGCATGATCTTGAAGGTCTTTTCCAGCCAAAGACATTCTGTGATTCTGTGTGATTCTGTGAACAGCAAACCAAGAAACAGGCAAAGCTTAGATGCCGCAGCTAGAGATTTGTTGAAGGCTCAGGTAACTTCATGAGACTGTGATGTTTCTGAAGAATGGTCCATTTTCTCACAGCCCTATTGAAATAACCTTTTGAGTGTTCTTAGAAGTTGGATTTAATCTCCTAAAAAACAAAACAAAACAAAAATGCAACCAAACACAGCCCCCCCCCGCCCAAAAAAAAAAAAAAGGCAAAACAAAACAGAACAAAAACAAAAACAACACCAGACTGTCTTCTAAAGGGGGCTTCTTTTACTATGGAAATTTCTGTAGCTGTCATCCATCTTGTTTCTTGTTATATTGACATTTAACAAGCATGTGTAATAAAGGAAATGGTAAGAAACTCTATGCTAGGGTATTAGATAGTTGTCCTATACTTGAGCAAGAAATGCATGGGTTATTTCTCCAAGTGTATCTGTTGCTGTTACCACTTAATGCTGCATCCTGTCCTGTAAGTTACAGTGTTCAGGAGAAATCTGTGTGTAAGTAAGGATAAAGGTTTTTCTAAACATTTTATTAAACCCATTGTATGTATAAATGTCCCAATTTGGCAGAGCATAGTGAAGTATGTTTAAGAGAAGGGGCAACTTTTCTGTGAGTGCTATAGTTTGTTATACAATGATAGGTCAGAAAACAGAAAAATTAAAAAAGAACCAACTCATGTATATACAGTATCCTATAATCAGTACTAGGTGCTTGAGTAATATATGGAACTGAAAAATTTAATCTGATAGTTTTAAACAGTGTGGTGAATATTAAGTAATATCATGTATATCTTCAATGTTTTGCAGTAATGTTAAGCTGTTACTTCAGAATCTATGATTCTTCTCTAATAAATCATTATACTATTTTCAGCAGAGTAAAAAATTTATGTACACAGTATCATAGGCAACTGAGATTTATAGCAGCAAGAAATTAATTAGAATATTGTCCCATAACGGCTTCAGCACAGTTACATTATGAACTGCTGATGATCATGTCTCTTTTTTTAATGTAAATAAACAACAAATTAATAGATTTTTCAATGGAAGTGCAGAAATAAAATAAATATTGCACGTATGCAAAGAGATAATGCATGAACTTCTCTTCAGTTGTAAGCTTACATTGCATTTTCTGTGTTGTAGTTCGATAGGAAGCTACAGGAACAAAAGATGACATCTTTCTAAAGATGAGGGTTAGAACTGAGAGACACAAGTTTGTTACAGACATGGGATGTCTCTGCAGGAGACTTGAAAAGAGCTTCTTTAATGACTTAGAGTAATTCATCAGCTGGGCAAGGATGTAATTTAATTGCATTTTGAAAGTTGTGTGAGCAGAGCAAAGTCATCTGATTTCCAGGAGTAAATTCAGAATTGAGAGGAGACCTTGTGTGAAAACCTGTCTGAAAGCACTCTCATTTGGGATCAATTTATTGTAGGAAAGTTGAACAGGTTTTGATTGTGAGATGCCTGTGGATATACCTAGTTCATGGGAAGTGCCTGAACTTACAGTACCTATTTTCTTTCTGACAACCATGGTTGAGGTTTTGTTTTTTTCATTTTATAATGGTGGAAATGAGACATATGTTGTCCACTGTTGTTCTAGATAAGCAGCTTCCACTGCTGAGATTTTATTCTTGACTGATATTTTAAGCTTTAATGAATGGTTTGAATTGTTGGTGGTCTCTGTTCTGTAGAAGTTAGTGAATACTGCCATGTTTAAAGAAAGTGAAATCTGGTAATATTTCTTTAAATTCAAAGAATGCTTCTTTAAGAACTATATTATAAAGTGAAGAAAGTTGTTTAAAAGCAGTAGTCAATTATTTTATTACTAATATATTTTTAAATATGAATATCTTATAAATTGATGAATCATTGTTTCCTTTACGTTATTAAGAACCATTTAATTTCTTTATAAACAGATTCTGAAAATGAATATATTTTGGCATTTCCATAATACACAGTTAAGTTTTGCTACACAAAGAATGCCATTTATTACTGAATTGAGAAAAAAAATATGGAATCGTAGAATACCCCAGGTTGGAAGAGACCGCCAAAGATCATCTAGTCTACCTGGCCCGTCAGTAAGCAGGGACATCCTCAACCAGATCAGGTTGCTCAGAGTGTCATCAGACCTGGCCTTCAATGTCTCCAGGGGTGGGGCCTCCACCACCTCCTTGGGCAACCTGCTCCGGTGTTCTTCCTAATGTCCAGTCTAAATCTGCCCTTCTCTAGTTTAAAACCATAGGAGTGTTTTAAACCTATGCTTACAAGGTACCATTACTACTTGTAACTATTTTTACAGTAAAATAATATTGTTCTGTGAGCCACAAATTATGAGATGATCCTATGAAAAATTTCATAATGGGAGAATTAGATTATTATGAAAAATGGGAGGACAGTGTTGTAATTCTGTACACGGTAAAATAAATCTAAGCCTCCTGGCATTTGATGCAGTTCCTATATTAAAGCATCACATCCTGTGTATCAGAAAATAATATGTAAATATAATTTGAATGGGACATTATAAAAATGATTTGCAGGTAAAAATAGGAGTTTCTGTTTTCTAGTAACTTGCTATTACAGTTATATCTTCATATTTTCCTTCAGCTTTTATATAAATATTTTTGATTTATCTCAAACAACTAAGCAGTCCCTATTTTTTCTTTACATAGCAGATGGTTCGTGAACAATACACTACAACAACACCAGGCACTAGCCTAGAGAGGCCGAAGAATGAATATGTCTACAAAATTGGAATTTACGGCTGGAGAAAGCGTTGCCTCTACCTGTTTGTTCTCCTCCTGCTTATCATCCTAGTTGTGAATTTTTCTTTGACAATTTGGATTCTTAAAGTGATGTGGTTTTCCCCAGTAAGTGTCCTCTTTAATTTTCCCTTCTTTTCATGTCATCTTCTCTGCCTTACCACTTCACTTATTTTGTATCTACATCAGCCTCTCTGTATGTAATAGAGGGTTCTTTTTCCTTCCTTCTCATTTATAATTTGTACTTTGGTTGAAAGAATATAAAAATACCTATCTTTCATCATACTTCCTGGTCTGTAATTTCTGTATTGGTAATAATCTTGAAAACACTGAAGTTGTTGATATGTTATATTGAGGTGAATTCTAACCATTCTAAGAGAAAGTACTTTCCTGTTATCTTATAGTCTCTGTTTAGTTTATATTTTATGAATTTGTTTGCTGTAATTCTATCTCATACAGAATTCCTTAGTGTTAAAATATTGCTGACAGTTGGTTAGTTTTCTTAGCTTCCTTCTATTTATCAGCATCTAAAATTTAACAATCTATTTGCCCAATTAATTACAGCTCAGAGGTAATCATTACTACTTCGTGCTTGAGGCTAAGCAACTATATTATTCATGAATAAATTTAATAACTTTCCACTGTCATATATATTTCAATATTTATAATGTATTCTTGCATGTAGTAGATTAAAGGGTAACTTTCAGAAGTCTGCAAGATGTAGCTTTAGTCAGAATGCAATAAAATGCATCAGTGAATATTGAAGCTAAGCTAATTTGTTCCTAACATGCAGTTGTGGTACACGGATGATGTGAATAGACTTGTTACAAGAAAAACAATAATGGTAAATTCCTACATCTCTGTCCCTGCTACTGAAGGTGTTAAAGTTACCATTATCTATTGTTACTACACTTCTGTCACTAAATGAAGGCCATTTTATCTTCACAGAAGCATTTCTATACTCATTCGCTAATTATAACGTAGGTTAATTTTAAGTCCTACTTACTAATATAGTTACTTGTGCTTGAATTCCCATGAAATTTCTTCCTCCATATAAATTCTTTTCATCACTGTTACTGTCATACAGATTACAATGCAGAACATCTTATATCATGTTAAATTTTTCTATTACTCAATTCACATGGAAGATGTGCACTTAGTGACTGCACATCATGAATCACAGAGAATATGAATAACTTAAAATTGTTTTCTGTGTGGCTCAGGTTTATATTTTTAAGGAGCTTCTAAAATTATTTTCTGTTGGTTTGGTATCTTTGTAGAAATCTGGGTATTTCTTCTCTAGTATTAGTCAGGACTAAAAAAATAGCAGCAAAAACTCCACTTCTAGGAAATCCTATCTCCTGCTAGTTATCTGAAACCACCAAATGCCTTGATCTGCTGAGAGACAGTGTCCTTCTCCCTTGGCAACAAGTCCAGTGGAATAACACTCAAGTAGCTCAAGTAGTGCAGGCTTACATACTTGTACAGGGTGGACTCAGAATGCCACGGTTTAAGGGCTTTCCTAATTCTCTATTAAAGAATCTGTATTCCTGACATACCTGGTTAAACAGTGACTTAACTGTAATGCCTTCATTCATTTGGGATAATTTTAGGGAAATATGTATATCTCAGCCAAATAGCAGTGATAGGAACATTTCTGCAAAGTATACATGTGTGTCACAATCCTTAGCAAAAGTATGTATGAGATCATTAAGAATGGAAAACGTTTTTAGCTGAGTATTGTTTTGATAGAATACATCTGCTGAGACAGGTAACTCTGAACATGCCAGAAATACCATCCAGAGAAGCACTGCTAGCCTCTAAGAACAGTTGAAGAAAGAGTATAGGTGCTAACTGCATGTTCAAAATTTGGAAGCAAAAATGACACATGACAGTCCTGTTCTGTGTCTAAGGAAATAACATTTGTAAAGAATGAGTGTAACAGTCATAGAGATTACCAACACTACCATCAAACCCTTTTCATTTCAATTCAGTTAAGCATTTATGCCTCCAAGTTTTTGATTATTGTTTGAAACAGAGAGGTAACAATATATTCTCAGAAATAGATTTTTATGGTCCTTGAGTTGCAAGCTTGACAAGCATTTGCTATTTAGAAAACCAGTTGATATTCAATTAAACATTCTTTATATTAGAGTTTAAAAGTAATTGTGAAATATTATCCTATGGAGTTGTCAGTTATTTGGCAAATATTAGTCTGTCACCTCTGATAACACTGTTTATATTTATTAATTATGTGTTCTAGTTATGTTATGAAGAGATTATACTACTTACTATGTTTAATATTAAGAAAAGATAATGTACTTTTAGCTGATACTTTAAAATTATTTGGTGCTAGTTTTTAAAATATAATGTTATCCCTGTTAACAATATTAGAATATTAATAACTAGTGAAATATTAACTGTTTCCTTGTAAAATAATTCAATAAGTAAGTTGTATTCTCATTAAGCTTCATAAATATATATATATAGAAAAAAACCCATAAACATTAAAAAAGGTATTTTTACAGTACAGTTCTGAAGAGAGTTTGTGCTCAAAGAAAACATTAAACATAACATGATGTAATATGCAGATTTATTAGGAAAACAGTTTTCATAGAACCATGGAGTCATAGAATCATTTTGGTTGGAAAAGACCTTTAAGATCATTGAGTCCAACCATTAACCTAACGCTGCCAATCCCACCACTAAACCATGTCCCTACATACCTCATCTACATGTGTTTTACATACCTCCAGGGATGATGACTGCACCACCTCCCTGGGCAGCCTGTTCCAATGCTGAGTAACCCTTTCAGTGAAGAAGTTATTCCTAATATCCAAATTAAACCTCCCCTGGTACAACTTGCAGACATTTCCTCTTGCCCTGTCACTTGTTACCTGGGAGAAGAGACTGACCCCCACCTAAGTATTGCTAACTGCATAATTCTAGCTTTGTTTCAACAATACTTTCCCCCTGCCCATTCTGCAATACAGAGTAGAAGACCAGTGAGAATCAAAGAGTCATCTAGGTTGGATGGTTATTCAATCACCTCCTTCGGCAGACAGTTCCAATGCTTGACAACCCTTCCAGTGAAAAAATTCTTCCTAATACCCAACGTAAACCTCCCCTGGGGTTGTTACTTGGTAGATGAGACCAGCACCCCCTTCTCTACAACCTCCTTCCAAGCAGTTGTAGAGAGTGATAAGGTGTTTTGACAGCCTCTTTTTCTTCAGACTAAATAGCCCCAGTTCCCTCAGTCACTCCTCATAAGACTTGTTCTCTAGACCCTTCACCAGCTTCACTGCCCTTCTCTGGACCCCCTCCAGCATGTCAATATCTTTCTTGTAGAAAGGGGCCCAAAACTGAAGACAGCACTAGGGGTATGGCCTCACCAGGGCCAAGTACAGGAGGATGATCACTTCCCTAGTCCTGGACACACTATTTCTGAAACAAGCCAGGATGCTCTTGGCCTGGTTGGCCATCTGGGCACACTGCTGGCTCATGTTCAGGTGGATGTCAATCAGTTCCCCCTTTCTACCAGCCACTCTTTCCCAAGCCATTAGCATTTCTTGGGGTTTTTGTAACCCAATTGCAGGACTTGTCACTTGGCCTCGTTGAACGTCATACCATTGCAGTATAGTGCATGGGGCTGTTGGTACTTTAGTGATTGATTGGCATAGTGCAATAGCACTTACCTTCATGAATTGACTCGGAGTCAACAAAATTATTAGTTAGACATCAAAGTTGCATGAAATGGAAATTCCAGAAATTGTTTTTAACATGTTAATTCCTTCGGATAACTGAAAGGGACTACTAATCCTAAGAGTTTTGAAACTAAGAATCTTAAGTGATGTATGGCTGCAACAGGGTAAGGATGTCAGAGGTCATGAACAACTCTGAAGGTTCTGATAGTTCTGAAAGAGGGGAACTATAATGACTCTGACATCTACTGAAAGGAGAAACACGGCAGGATAGAAGCAGTGAAGATTTCTTTTAGAGGGTGTCCAAGATGACTTCTGGATAGGACAACTAAGGGTGGCACACAGCTGTATCCCATGGGATACCAAGGGAGCGAGATCTGAAGGGTGAAGTTACTCAGGAAAGATTACTAGTGTTTAAGGACAGGATCCTTTAAATGCAAGTATGATCTATCATGATATTCAGGAATGTAAGTAGCCTGGCATAGCTAGACATGTTACTTGTGGTAGAGCTCCAGTGGAAAAAGTGGTATAGGGGAGTTGGAAGCGAGGACAGGCTTAGAAACATTATCTGGACGAGGAAATGCATCAGGATTCCTGCTTACGAAAGCCAAAGCTCAGCATTAATTAAGACTTAAAAAGGACAAAAGGCAGAAAGATGCATCTGTATATGCAAAGAGAACTGTGTGGTTCTCTTGCAAAGCCACCCTCAGCCATGTTTGAAATGTTTTGGAGACTGGGGAGATAGTGACTTGGGGAATGCAAGTGTTGCACTTGTCTTCAAAAAAAGAGGCCAGAGGGACAGCTTGGTGAATTATGGGCTGCTCAGCCTCACTTCAGTCCCTGGGAAAATGATGGAGCAAGTCCTCTTGGAAGACATTTCAAGGCCTGTGAAGGAGAATAAGGTAATGGGTAACAGTCAGCAATAATCTACCAAAGGTGAATGATGCCTGATAAAATGCCATGATAAAATGTTTGGAAGTGTAGACAATGAGAGGGCACAAGATTTAATTAACCCAAGGCTTTTAGCACTCTGCTGCAATATTCTTGTACTCTGAGACATTACAGCCATGACGGGTGGACAACTAGACTGGACAACTGGCTGCACAGTCAGGCTTGAAAGACAGTTACTAATGTGTTGTACTCCACATGAAGGCTGGTAATAAAGATTGCAGGGGGGTCTGTCCTGAAACTAGTCCTTTTTAACAACTTTGTTGATGGCTTAGAAGAGGTAGCAGAATACTTGCTCACTAAGTTTGCACATGATACAAAGTTGGGGGTACCATTCAGTACGTTAAAGGCTCAGGCTGACATTCAGAGGAGACTAGACAGGCTGGAGGTATGGTCCAAACTTATGAAATTCAAGGACAAATGCTAAATTTGCCTGGCTTGGGCGGCTCAGTGGAGAAGGCTGTAGGGGTTGATGGGCAACAGGCTGTCATGAGCCAACATTGACTGACCTTGGCAACAATGAAGGCCAAGAGCTTTCTGACCTGGGTGAACAGGGGCAGGGGCAGAGTCAGAGACCACGGGAAGTGATTTTCACCCTTTACACAGCACTCATTAGACATAGATAATACAGCCTCCAGTTTTGAGCCTTCTAACAGATGAAAGCTATTGAGAAACTTTAATATCATTTTTGGTTTTAAGAACTTTTGTCTTGTGGTTAGCCATCTGATGTTGCCAAAAGATAATATCTTTTCTTCTGTAAATAATACTACACTAGAAATTCCTCTGAAAAACTCTTTATTAATCTTTCTTATGCTTCTGATAAAGATAAATGCTTAACAGGAAAAAATATATTCCTCTTTTACCTTGTTGTCTTAATTGATTAAAATGACTGCGTAATTTTATGGTCCACTAACTCTGAGCTTATAACTTTTTAGTTTCAAGGCCATCAGTTGTACTAGACTAGATGCTATGAGATGAAAATTTATCCTAGACACTATCAGATCATAAAATATTTAACTAGAATTACACTGACTATTAAATGAAAGAACACTCCTTACTCTCATTGTTCTTTTCCACATCCTGATTGTGATATAGACCATAGAATCAGTCATTTCTCAGTCTTTCTAATTGAAACTGTTTAGTTATACTACAGTATTGTAATGACAGGAACAGCTGTGCGCCAAAGATTATTCCTAATTTTTTTTAACCTTTCATGGAGAAACCCATGTTTGTATGGATTTTAGTGGATGCCACAACTATCATGGAATAAAAATGGTCAGTCAATTGGGCTAATTTCATGTTGACAAGTATGGATAGTGTTCCCCAGGATACCTTATTTTCTTTCTCCAGTGTGTGGAATTTGGCATGTAGCACAGGTTTTAGTCTGACTAAAATTTTAAGCACAGTGTGAGTAAGAGAGGCAGACAGGTCTTTACAGTTTTAGATGCACTGCCAGTCAAACATGATTTGAATCTGCACTCAATCCCATGTTCTCCCGTCATCCATGTTGAACCTTACTTGGGTTTGAGTCACTAACAATTGGAAAGCCAAGCTCTAATACTAAGCCTTACAACAAACTGTGGATCACTTTATTATGACAGGAATGAACTTGGTATATGGAGGGCCAAGCACACAATGTCCACTTCACCAATGCATGTTCTAAGCATGGTTCTTTGTAAGAACAGAACAAATGTTTAGCCTGCTCCAGTGCCGGCACTTTGTCTGGACATAGAGACATAGGCAATGAGAACTGGGAAGGTCTCTGAACATTTAGGCTAGAGTGTGAGTTTTTCTTCCAATTTCTCTTTTTATGCACACATATTTCTGGCGTGGAATAATAAACACAAACAAATACAGGGTTTTCCAAATATTATTCACAGGTGTTTTCTTCTTTTGGCTCATAATTAGTGAGTGATCTTCCCATATAGCTGTTTCCAGAAACTTTTATCACAGACAAACTACTCTGACAATCTTCTTGGGTTCTTGTGGGCAATTAATAATGAATATAATAGACAAAGTAATAAAAATTGTATGTAATTCTTTTTCAGTTTTCTGCATTGGCAGTGTCAATTTATATTTAATTGTATAAGAAAATGTTGCAAAACTTAACTATAATCTTGCAATATATACACATTAGTTGGTTAATAATGATACTGGTCTAGATTTATAAGTATTATATGTATTTTGAAAGAAAGTTATTGATTATAAGATCAAGTACTTGTGTAAATTAAGCGCCTGACAAATTCAGAGACTACAGATGGAGGGAATTACTTAAGGAAATACAAAAAATATGAAACTAGGCATGTGTTTAATTAAGAAAGCAAAAATTTAACTGAAAATCGAATAACGCTTTCTGACAGTGAGATTTACTAGACTGTATAATATCATGACTTATTAAATTGAAGATGCCCAGTCATTTGGAACATTTAAAACCAGACTAGACATCTATAAAAATGTTCAGTAAAGAACACTCATTCATAGCAAGAGTTCTCCTTTACTGCAGAGATACACGCTAATGAACTTGTACAGACTTTCCACGTGTTTTATGATTAACAGTGTATGCTCTGGGGAACTAGTTGCCATTTTGAGAATGATACTTTTTTTAATGCTCAAATGAAATAAAATATTTAGTTATTCACAAATCCTTATCCTAATTTTCACTAAAATGTTTTTGTTTCAGAACACCAGTATTGCATGATTTCTACTCTGAATAATCCTGAACAGATGTATTTTGCTGGTTTTCCATTAAGTTAAATATAATTTCCTTCCAACAAGGCTGCAGTCATTCCTGTTGTCTCTATCAGATCATGAATATTTAAATATTTAATGCAGAGTAATAGGGTAAAAGAAAGATATTGAGACACTGCAGAAGAGCTGCTATCAAAGAAAGACTTCTCAATGCCGTGATATATACTTATATATTATATGATTTCTTAAAGCATTTGATTAACCTGTATTATGTTATGAATCAAATCATGTATGTAAAAATGGAGAAGAACACTTGTTTAAATGAAAAAAATCTAAGTTTACTGTTGGAATAATTTATAATATTGATAGGGAGTTTTTAAATATATGAGTACAATGAGATTATAGAATCCATGCGAGTTTAAGAATTGTGGACAGGTGAGCTCCTAAGGGCTTGACTGCAGATCCTGATTCTGCTTTGTTTTAAGTTGTATGGGGAAACTTAAATGAAACTGCTCTTGGAAAACCCTCTGACAAATGGAAACCAGATATTCTGGTCTCATGATCTGATGTACCACCTTCTTTTCTGAACCCAGACACAATCAGTAACATTCAACTGCACATTTTCCTGGGGTTTTGGCATTTATTTTTGCTCCCAGGAGCAAGCAAAGCTGTTCCAATGTAGGAAATAGGAATGATGAATGACAGAGCTGGTGAAATTTACAGTTTATGTAACTCAGGTGTGACTTGAAAAGGGTCTCCTCTGTCCGTGAAATTGAGTCTATTTTGTCTTGTGCATAAACTGCCTTCACAGGAGAGGTTAAATCTCCCTAAAGACTTTATATATCTTTAGATCATCATTTACTCAACAATACTGTTACAGAGATTCACACAGTGAAAATTTACTGTAACATTTCTTAGAATAACGTAAGTTGATACAGAATGGTTGAGGACACTAATGACAACAAA
Organism: Megaceryle torquata; assembly: GCA_024611175.1. Taxonomy (NCBI): domain Eukaryota; kingdom Metazoa; phylum Chordata; class Aves; order Coraciiformes; family Cerylidae; genus Megaceryle; species Megaceryle torquata. The sequence continues at coordinate 56,808 of JANIJG010002133.1, read as the reverse complement.
GAACACTTCTGAAATGTGGGAACCAGGGACTTCCCAGTGCTTGGATCCCAGTACACACCCTGATGGCACCTTGCCTGTGTGTGAGCTCCAACATTGATCTCAGGTGCCCAGGTGCTTACAGGAGTGATGCCTGTAGGCCCTATCCTGCTCAAAATCCACTTTTCCAAAGACATACTGACATGGGTAATGGGGGGCACACTGTGGCATTCACATACTCTTCAACTTAGTACCCTGAGTCAAGCCCACGCTATTGTAATAAGCACAAGATGAAGGAATTTAACTGGGTTTAATTCCTATTTCTGTGCTCCGTATACAAATAATTGCATATGCATTCATGTATGAAATACAGACATCTGATCAGAAACTTTCACTGTGAAGAGTTCCTGACCTGACAATATTTCATGTGGGACTCTAAGGACATGTGAGTTTTGAGACTGAGACTAAAATGCCCTAAGCCTGAAAAGCTCCAGTAGGAATCAGTGGAACAGAAAAGCAACCGCTGTTCTCAAATGATGGATCCCTAACACATAAGTTTGTTTAAATGGTTTATCTGTCATGTTCATGTATTGTCTGTTGGGTTGGTACTTGCAGGTCGTAAAGACCACCTGTGTGTTTCTGCAATATCTAGCACAACAAGGCCTCCATCCAATTTGACCTGTGAGCATGACAAGATTAGGAAAGGACAAAAGATACTGTGTAACAAGCAGTTTCCCATTAAACGGATACACTCTCCTAAAATGTAGAGATCTGGCTGCCAGACAATTTTGGGAATATTAATGCTGAATTACACCTTTGGAATTCTACTGTTTTATTGATTCGCTATTACCCTACACAGAAACTGTTTCCATACAGGTTTTTCACAGTTGACCATTATGTAGAAGACAGAGTCAGAACTGGATGTATCATTCTTCAGAAGAATCATACAATAGCTTATGGCTAAACTCTAAAGCAGTTTTGCTTCCCTTGGTGTGAATTAACAAGAAATCCAATGGTTTCTGTGACATTTTGCAAGTCTTTGAAGACTTTCAGATATGTAACAAAGATGTTACTTGTTCTTACAAATCTCTGAGCTTGTAAATTCTAGAAGCACAAGATCACTCCTACCATTTCTTCCATTACTTTTTATCTATCATATGCTTTCCCATTGTTAGTCCTTCAAGTTAAGAAACCTGCCTTTCCTGTTCACAGAAGTAAATGTAAAGTCCTTATATTCTCAGTTCCTCAAAGGCCTTCCACAGTTCTTCACACCTTTACTTTCTTAATGAACCAAAACTTCCAACACCTGTTTTGTCTCTTCAGTTTTTACTCTAAGAATTGACCTATTTTCTTTTTAGTGACTGTCCAGGTCACATCTCCTTATATATTCTATGTATATCTTACAGTGGTCTTACCTATTTAAAAGTATTTCTCTTTTGGCTCTTAAGATGTCTTCCAGTTAAAAGCCTTGTTTGTCTATGCTTTCATGTCAGCTCAGACAAAAAGATTATGAGAATTTGTATTTATCCATACTTAAATACCTGTACTCACTGCTTACTAAACTTTTCCAAATATACTTTTCTATATACATAAAATTGTGGGGAAAATGTAATCAAATGAAATGTAATAATAACTAAAGAATATAGAATGAAAATTTAATTAAATTTGCCAAAGGCATTTTCAAAGGTAACCAAAAATCTGCTCTTAAACTTTATTTAATCAGTAGTACTAAGATCAGGGGAAGGCTGGGCCATTCAAAATGAGGTTGGGTTGTTATTGCAGATGATCAATTTTTAATTGCAATGTACTACAGTGGCTGTTATTTAATACGATAATATCATTTCAAAATAAATTTGTATGATAGCTGCAAGACAAAACATAATAACATACTTAATTCATTCCTTTCACACAGCACTGGAGACATCTTCAGCAGTGCTTTGTGAAGGATACAGCATCTTTTTGTTCTTTTCTCATCTCACGTTTTTGTCATTATGACTAGACAGCAACTTCTATCAGGGTGGAGATGCTTGTCACTGTGTATTTACACAAGGCATGCAGCACTGAGAACATAAGATGAAATGTCCCCTAGAACAAATGATAGGATTTACAATATTCAGTCCATACATAGTCAGTGTAATCATATACACCATGTAAATATCCCTGATTCCTCAAAGGAATTCAAGAAATAAACATCATGCACTGTTGTTCTGAAGAAAATCCTTTTGACAACCTTTACAAATCAAAGGAGAATATTTAATTCCATTTCTTTAGCTAATTTGCATAATTACAAATGTTAACATAATAAAATGAATTAGCCAACATATAAAAACTCAATTCCTGAATAAATATATGTAGCAGTGGGAGTAGCAGTCTATTTTTCTAATGTTGAGTAAATCGGTCACAGGAGATGTAATGACAGATGTAATGGCATTTTTATTAGCCAAGTATTATCTATCTTTGAAATGTCTGTGCATTACAGAACCAGAGACAGTATTTGGTCCTTGATGAACAAGGAAACAAAGCTGGAACTGAATCTGTTTTGAGAAGCTATTTTTTCCTATTGAGTATTGTATTTAGTATCTTTTTTTACTTAAGAAAGTCTGTTACTTTATCAGGACAAAGAGGACATGAATTATCTTTAAAGTATGCATCTTCAAAATTAATCCTGTTTTATAAAATAAATCATACCAAAACTAAGCAAATGCCAATGGTATGATGAATTTGTATCTTTTGTAGTCATTTCCTTACAAAACTGTTGAGTTCAAAGCAGACAGATACTTTTCTGGATCATGGGATATTACCTACCTACTTTCTAGCCTTATCTGCAAAGGGTGGTTTAATCCATATACAGCCTTAAACCAGGTCAGACTAACTTCTATACCAGGGGCGCTTGCTGTTGCTAAGGTCTCTGATTTGACCAATGTTTTTGACATAAAAGACTCCTCTGTCACCTAAGGAGTCAGATAACCTTCACTGTCTGAGCCCAGGAAATGGAGTCCTTGCAACAGAAAATGAGATGAGGCATCAGTACTGTTATTATACCAAGCACGTACTTAGCTCCAAAATAGATATTGTAAGTCAAACAGAGAGTTTCATCAGATTCATTACCAATCCTGTTTTGCTGATTGCTCTTTAACAATCTCTACCCACAGCCCTATTATCTCAATGAAACAGTACACTCTTGTTTGCAAAGCAAGTTCTCTAAATAGTAATTGCTGCAAGAAGTACTGCAATGAAAGATGGATCTATAAAGCCATTAATTGAACTAGCTTTGAGGCACAACAAATGATGTCTTTCTCTGAGCTTGCCATGGTCTTTCCCTGGGCTGAACTAGAAGTAGGATGTAAGTATCCTATAAGTAAGAAAAGGTGTTATCTGAATGGAAATGCTGCACCCTCTCTACTCTGAAGTTAATATCATTATCGGTTCCAACCAGCTTGAAGATAAATCAGTTCTAATATTGGCTTGAGATAAATTCCAAATATATCATCTGATCCTTGTACACAGAATGAGGCTCAGCTACCTGGGGGCAAGTCACTGTGAGTGAAAGAGCCCTAGAGCTACATCTGCTTGTTTCCACTCCTAGTCCCTCAGCAATGTACAATGTGCATCTCTTTCCAAGTGACTTTCTTGGTTATGAACTAGAGCAGCAGTTCCCACTATAACAACAGGTGCAAGGGGGAAAATTCTTGCATCCTGTTTTAACAAGACAGGCCTTTAGTGCTACCTGTACCAATGCTGCGAAACTTGCTTTCTCCAGTTATTTCTCCATTTTGCTCAACACAGATATTCATACCACAAGAAGGTGGCCATACCAGCAGAGCCATCAATATGGCTTTTGAAACTTTATGATCCTGATAAAGGACTTAGTCCTTCTGCAGTCCTCTGAAAGAAACTTAAGGGCCTTTCCACGTCTAGTGGACATACTGCATTTCTCCATTGGCTTTGTGGAGCTGCTTCCCCTCATTTCAGAGGAAAAATATTTTACATTTGTTATGTCTAGAGTCTAAGAGAATGAAAATCCATCCAAGATGGTTCTCCCATCCAGATGCTCCATGACACAGTGAGTCTTACCTAGGATTCTACCAGTAGTAGCTACTCATTTCAGGTGGTTCGGAGTATCCCTATGTAGGCAATTCACCAAATAGCCATCAAATATCCTTTAGATCATGATTTCTGAATCAAAAAGTGTTTTGCTGGGCTTTTATAAGGCTTGATCCCACTCAGAGCTTGAACTTTTTCTATGAGGCCTTGTCTCTGGTTCTACAAGCACTTACCTTCTCAGGAACATTTTCGAATCATGAAAAATGATGTTGAAGACATCCTGTTACTCCAATTAGAATATGCCTAGCAGTTTTGAAATTAAAACTGGTCACACCTTTGTGAACACTAATGCTAAATTTCATCTTTGGTGCATAAGGGTTTGGCAGCTGCCAGCAGTTTCCATGCCAGTCAAATCCTTGCAGCAATAACAAAATCTGCTTAGTGTCCTCAGAGATACCATTTCATTCTCCTCTTCTATACAGCTCTGTCCCTGCCTAGCTGAGGACTTTGAGCAATTAGAAAACGTAAGTCTCAGGGCTATATGCACAACAATATGTTACAGCTCAGGGCCAGCACACTCAGGCAGTGACAGTCACTAGCATCAGGATAACAAGAATCCAGACTTGCCATACATCTGCTATTTTTAATGAAGCATCGGGTTGTTTTTTTCCTAATCAATAGCTTAGTGTATAACTACATCAAGTTTGTATCTAACTGATATATGGACCCTTTCCTCGAGTCAATAGAAATATTTTTATTCAATAATTTGAATAGAAACAGAATTAAATCCTGAAACTGAGATTGTTTATCAAGGTGTTGTTGATGACTGAGGAAGTCACAATGTTCAGTAAATAATAGCTGGCTTTTCCTAAATGGTATTATAGGAAGCAGAGTGGTTGTTGAGAGAATGTTACATGCAACTATTATAGTATTCCTTTTTATAGAACTCACCATTGGATAGTTCATTAGACAGTGCATTAGAATAGTTGTTTATCCTAAATCCCTCTCTGGTATATTGCATGTAACTTCAATTTGCCAATTATAAAAGGGGATAATACAATTTCCTCATCTTTCAGTACTGCATAAGTCAGTACTTTTACAGTCTTCAGATGCTCAAATATCATGGTACTAAGGAAATAATATTTGTTTACAGTCACAAAGGTAATAGACATGAGGCTCGTTATATGAAATCCACATTTTTGTTCTCATGTATGTTACAGAGTTTATCTGTTAGTCATCACAGATAATTTATGCAGGTAACCCAAGTCTTAATTTCCTAAGTAGTCAATGAGAATGGATAATGAGGCTGTTTTTCAAATATGTGACAATGTGAGCTTTGTGTCAATGCTTAAATGAAATACTGAATGAAGAAAACAGGACATACTTGAGAACAAACTTATACAAAGTAATCCTGGGTGATATGACTGCTTTTACTGAAAAGTAAGAACTTCCAGATAAGTTAAAGTGCTTAGTTTTGTCACATGGCATATTATTCTTGATGTCAAAGACATTCCTTTGGCTATATAGCATTTTTGGAATAATCATTGCTGAAAAATCAGAATTAATTAGAAAGAGTGTGCTGAGTAAATTACATAATCTTCTATTTCAACATCAATTACAGTGGTTTTTTGTCTCTACTTAAAATTCCTTTCTGTCAAAGCCAAAGGCAGGATAGAGGTTGTCACCCAGGAGTTTGTTAATTTTTCCCAATCTGCTTCAGAGTAGGAATTAATTGCTACTTCTTCCTCTGTCTTCTTTAATTTCAGATTTGGAAATATATTTTTTTATAGTTTTATACGCTATAATATACTATTTAGTTAGTTCTTTATATTCCAGGAAAATATGCAAACTGTGTTTAAACCTGATGGTTAATATAATCTACATTCACCTCATGGGAAAAGGCATGAGATCAGAGCAAATAATGAGACCCTAAATTTAGTTAATTAAGTGAAAGTCATTTGTTGGTGTATTTCTTTAGAATATTTCACATCATCTTTTTCAGAAGTGTGTCTTAAAACCTCTGTGTTTTTATGGTGTTGAAATGATGTATTTTATGTAACAAGTTAGAAGTCTGTGCTAGAAAAATATATTTCTAAAACACTCAATGCTTGAGATTATGAAAGCCATAGGGAGCTCATCATGGGTATTATTTTAGTTTTGCCTCATGGTATGTATCACTATATATTAGCTACTTTTTAAAAACTTTGCAATGGCCTAGAATTTAGAAATTTTATCTACTTCCACTGAGAAAAGCATGTACATTATATATTTCAAAGCAGTAAAATATTTGACCCTGAATAACAGATTCCATAAATAGCTATTCCAAAAGCCTATTTCCTGAAATAAATCCTTGCTGAGGAGGAATCACACTTGTATTCTCCTGTGGAGTGAACTGCTGACATGAACATTTTGTTCCTTATGGAATTTAAGCAAAGCTTGTTGTTCTCTTTGTCTTTCTTCAAGCCTGTTAATAGCTACAGTTTTTCACTGAAGGCTGGTTAGACATATTATTTAGCATTATATATATAAAACACAGAATCTCACTGGTCAGAACGTATCCTATTGAAAATAATTGCAGTCTCTAGAAGTTATCTGTTATCAGTGGTAGGCATAATTCATTAGATCAATAGGTTATGTATGTATCATAGTGGCCTGTTACCTGTCTCTTCTCTGCTGCTGAGGAGAACAACCTGAAAAATATTTGAAGTGGAAATATATTTTAGATTTATTCTTTTTTATTTAGCCCTCTCAACTACTCCTTGCAGTTTGAGGCAGTTTACCGGAAATATTTTTACATGTGGCTGAGTTGCGAGGCTACAAATTTTTTGCTACTATTTCTCTCACTTTTTTTTGTTAAGGGAAGGAGTAAATCCTTTACAAATTAGCTAAATATGCAGCTGAAGCCTGAAAGTCCTCAGATGTACTTACTAAAGTAAATTCTCACTCATTTTTCACTTTATCAATTCTATGATAATGATGAAAGAAAGTAAAAAGAATGAAATAAGATATAGAGTAGAAAGCACAAATGGGATAAATTCAGGAGGACTGAGACAGAATGAGAAGAGTACAGAAATGAGAAGCAAGTTCTAGAAAGGAAGATGATAGTGTGAGAGATGGAGCCTTGACTTGCAGTTAGAGGAGGAAAAAAATAAACAAAAGAATGAAAAGTGAATTAAAAAGTAACTACCAAAAATGGAAATAGTTTTCAATAAGATTATAAGTATTACATTCATTGTAAAATAAATTCTCAATAGAATAAACCTTGAAATGTTAACATAAGTTTTGCTTTATGTGAGTATTCATGTGTAAAATTTATTGTTCCTGACATTTGTAGAAGGCAAGTACAAAGGCTATTTCAGCACAGCCAATACAAGTGCACTTCTTTTTAAGTTAATGACTTTAACATATCTTTTTGTTTCTAAAAAAAACCAAACCAAAACAACAACAACAACAACAAATCTTTAAGAACTTTTTCTTGAAAGCTACAATTTCTTAAAGAAAAATACTCCTTCAAGAAATGGGGAATTCTCAGAATTTTAAATGGATTAGCATCCTTATCAATAGACTAGAGGCAGGCAGTTCTGGAAATTTCCAGAGTATGAAAACATATTAAAAAAAAATACAGAAACAATAATAACATATGCATAATTCTTGGATCTTCTCCTCAGACTGGAATGGGACATCTGCGTGTTACAAAAGAAGGCCTTCGCCTGGAAGGGGAATCGGAATTCTTATTCCCTCTTTATGCCAAAGAAATCCATTCTCGAGTGGTAAGCAGATAATCTTTCAGTAATGCTAAAATAAAATTAATGTAGTTATGAACAATTTAATTCAGGTGAAGTCCAGGCATCTGTCATGGAACTATGTGTATACACATGTATTTTTATATACTTAACAAGCATAATCATTAGGTCAAAATTCTGATGCTGTGGCATAATTAACATTTTTCTCTTATGCATGTGATAAGAAGCAGCTCAAAAAGGAATTATAAAACGTCATTGTATATGGTTAATGCTAAAATTTTTAAAATATGTAGAAAGTTTTTTGTTAATTTTACCAAGATTATTTTTTAATGCTGGTTTCCCTGTGAAACTTTCCTTACTGAAAAAGTTATTATTTTTCTAATAAGTTTAGGTTTTGTCATACCTAGGACAATGATATTAAATATATGGTATCTTTATATATTTATGTATATAAAATCCACATGACTAAATGGAAATATTTAGGATTTTATCTTGTTTACATAGCCAGAAATTGTACATATTATTTTTGTGGTAAAAAAGGAATAGCATACTTAGTAAAAGAAAATATTCATCAAGCAGATTAACTTTAAAATGGCACTGAGAATAGGTTTGGTATGAAAGATTTTTATTAAAATACTGTGTTTAGAGGAAGGGAGAATCTTAATCAGTTTTTAGATATCCAGGCGAAGCCTGCTTTTTATTCTAGTGAATTTTTTTGTAGAGTGATGTGTGTTTCTGGCCAACCAAATGAATATTTTTCATAACTATCATCTGTAATCCAAACTCTTGCACAATAAAGCCGTATTTTACGAACATTTTCATCTACCAATGGGACATGAAGTTTTTCCTCATGTTCAGATGGAACTTCCTGTGTTCCAGTTTGTGCCCATTGCCCCTTGTCCTGTTGCTGGACACCACTGAAAAGGGTGTGGCCCCTTCCTCTTGACACCCACACTTTAGAGATTTGTAAGCATTGATAAATTCCCCTCTCAGTCTTCTCTTCTCCAGATTAAACAGCTCCAGGTCTCTCAGCCTTTCTTCATAAGAGAGATGTTCCAGTTGCTTCATCAACTTTGTAGCCCTCCACTGGATTCTCTCCGGTATTTCCCTGTCTCTCTTGAACTCAGGAGCCCAGAACTGGACAAAATACTCCACATGTAGCCTCTTTAGGGCAGAGTAGAGGGAGAGGAGAACCTCCCTCGACCTGCTGGTCACACTCTTCTTAATGCATCCCAGGATAGCATTGTCCTTCTTGTCTACAAGGGCACATTGCTAACTAGTGGTTAATGTTGTCTACTGGGATTCCCAGGTCCTTCTCTGCAGAGCTGTTTTCCAGCAGGTCAGCCCCTAAACTGTGCTACTGCATGGGGTTATTCCCCCTTGGGTACAGGACCGTACACTTGCCCTTATTGAACTTCATTAGGTTCCTCTCTACAACAAGTATTTCCAGCAGCCAGAACAGCTGTTACTTACTGAAATTTCATTACTAAATCTGTATTTCTGGTTTGTGTCTTATGCTGCATTTTCTGCCTCATAGGCAGTGGGAAAACTATTTGTGTGCTTAAATGAATTTTCCTTGAGGTTGTTTATCCAATAAGACACGTAACTTTTAGACCAGCATAGATAATACTTAAGAACTCCCTCTACCCCAAACAGTTAAGCAAAGTTAAGCTACCATTCATACCATTTGTTCTTTTCAAAATTCCTTCTAAGTCTTAATACATTTAGTATAATATAGGAAGAAAGAGGTGTGGCAGCATCTAATATAAGCTTAGCTGTTTAATGACCCATCATGATCATTAGTAGCATGCATTAATTAGAGCCTTCAGGCTATTGCATGTCTCTGCCCCCTGTGAACTGATAATTCATTAGAGTTTTTTTTTTTTTCTTTGTTTGCTTGCTTTTTTAAAATATTTGAACTCTCTAGAGGCTAAATTGCCTGTAACTTGATCTCCTGAGTGCCATCTATATATTTATTCTCATGAAGTTGCTTATTTCTTATGATTTCTTTTTCTAAATTTCTCTGGTAGAGAATTGGGCCATGCACAGCTATCACAGCAGCTTTCTCCATTGCGTTAATGGTTTTCTCCTTGAAGTCTCCTAACAGATTTTCTTACATAATGAGGTCTCCAAAATGCTAAGAAAATATGTAGCAGAAAATCTACATGCTGTGCATTATCTCTGCAGCCCATTACAAGTTTATGCCTTCATTAAGAGTCCAAAACAGAACTGTAGGCAACACCATTGCATCTTAGCTAAAACATATTCATGGAAAGATAAAGGATAAAAATCTATAAATATGTTACTAGATTTAATTAGTCAACACACACAGAAGCTGCAGGTCTAGAATACAGTACTTAGATTTTATATTACAAATTACTTATTTTTTAAATCAACAAGCCACAGTAAAACAAGCATAATAAAGACGCCCAGATTTGTTGGTCATTTAGCAGAGGTACTTAAATGTAATATTTACCTGATCTCTGTTTAACTTCCTTTTCCACTTCATACTAACTTGTTACCACTAATGTTCATTCTAACACCCTGCTTACTTTTTTTCCAAAGCCTTTTAATTATTTGTGTTAGTTCTGTTAGCTTTCACTTTTTCCTGATATAACTTACAAAATAAGATTCACTTATTTTGCTCAGTTCATGACTTCTGTTGGGATATCCCACCTTCCTACTTACAGGATATCCTTTTTAT
>JANIJG010002133.1:0-37481 GCA_024611175.1 Megaceryle torquata | reverse complement strand
TCAAAAAAAAAAAAAAAAAAAAAAAAAAAAAAAAAAAAAAAAAAAAAAAAAGAGAGAGAGAAATTGCATAGCAATACCCCAAAGCACTCAGGATTTTGGCTTATATTCAACACTTCAATGATTCTAAGTGGTGGGAGAAGAGTGACATATACAGAGCAGGTGACAGACATTGGTTATCAGAAATGATGGATAGCAGAAGAGAGTAAGAAAATAAAAGGTCTGAAACTAAATAAGTAACTTCAGTGTTGGAAAGCCTTTTCTTCTGAAAGATCTAAAGATACACTGAAAGTTCTTAGTACTTGGTAGAAGTAACTGGATTTGAAAAGCGTGCCTACCTGTTACCAATTTCATTTATGTTAAGCATTTGTGGATATGTATTTTATAGTAGACCCTATTTCTGATAGAATATTCTTTGCTGTCTTGTCCTTCTATATTTATATTGGCCTGGAATTCAAAGGCTGGGTAGCAGTAGAAGGAAATTTATCTAAATGCTTTTTTGACTGAAATAGACTGACTAAAGAAAAGACCTTCCTTTCCTGTAAAACCTCTTAGGAGAGTCAAGAGTGAGGAGGAGATACATAAAGGAAGGCTGCTTAGCATTGTGCTCTTTTGCAGGGAATAAGTACATTGGTTTTGGAACAATTTTTCACCATTTAAAGTGGCATCAGAGAGATATGCAATGCGATGATCAGAACTGCACGTGTTAAAGAAGGAAGTGAAAAGAAACAGTGAACAATTATTGGAGTGCTGATTAGCAGGGATAACCAAATGACCTGGGAATTCCTGTGAGACCTCTCACAGCAATGAGAAAACAGTTCAAATGCTCTCTATAACCTGTGCTCAGTCATGTTACATTTTTAATTGTAGGATTTTATCAATAAGTGTGATTATATAGTATTAGTTGACTTACATGTAGTTAATGTATCAGGAGTTGCAAACAAAATGTACTTAGGAATTCGGAGATTAAAGTTTCAGATACTGAATTTGGCTGCTCTTTATGAGCTGAAAATTAATCTTACTGGGATCACAAAACAATTAGTGTTATTGCAATATAACTAGTACATGTGTATTGTGAAATATAGCTAAGAGAAATCTGTGACTACTTTTGTTTACATAAACATTTATATTCTATTAAAAGCCTGTCATTGCTTCTTGAAATTTGTTCCACATATACTGAGATGTCTTATCTCTAGCATGAATAAAACAAATGCTTGAATTTGGTTTACCCTAGCATTCCCTCTAATGGTTTAAAATACATGTTATTATCCATACCATTCACTGATAATGAGGATTATCTATTGGACAGTCCTTGTCCCACTTTACTGGGGCATTTGTGTGGAGAAAACTATGGACCTAAAGATTCTTGTTGAAGATTTACTCAAATCTGGATGCAAACCCAGCACAAGCAAGGCTATGAGTTGTAGTTTCAAAAAGCCACCAGTTAAGACTTCTTTGGGAAACATACAATGTGCAGTGAATGCTCTCAGTACGTGCAGAGATTTTCTTATAAGCTTTAAAATATAATGGATGTAGTTCACAGTGCACCCATTCTAGATCCTGCCTTACTGCCCTCTACATGCTTGAATTCCATGTTTAACTCCTAACTCTTGATCAGAAAAAAATGTTAAGAGCAATAGGCACCAAATTTTTCTTAAGCAATAAAAATCACTAAACACCTTAATGAGTCACAGCATGACACCTGAATCATGAAAATGTTTAGCAAATAGGGATAGTTAGATCTACATAAGCAACCAAACCAGGCCAGGACCCAGAGTCTGCCCCAGGAGCAGACATCATGGTGCCTCATGAGCACCCACAAAACAGACAGCAATAACTACCCAAAATGTGGATTTATTACAGTAAAAATTTACCTGGCACTCTGACAGACAAAACTGAATTACACGTTCAGGTGTCATGTCGGAATATACTACTACACAACAAATTCCTAAGTTTTAGGAATATTCCTGCTAGAAAAATGAACCAAAGTGTGCTCACACTCATAAAAGGGAAAACCTCAAATTCAAGAGTACCCAAAAAGGGTACCACTCACCAGTAAGGAGCACAGGGTCACTCAATCCGTGAAAGTTTCCTTGGGTAGCATCCAGATCCAAGGGGAGAGTCCCTGACTGCAGACCTGCTGCTCTGAGGAAGAGGACAAACACAAAATGGCTCTCTGAAGGGGATCCATCTATATCCTAGTCAAGTCAACTGGGGTCATTCTAATACATTCTTTTGTCAATTAGGTCATTGTCAGGTCTTTGTCAGGGCAGATGCATAGAATCATAGAATCATTATGGTTGGAAAGGACCTCTATGATCATCAAGTGCAGCCTTCATCCTAACATCTCTCTATCCACTAGGTGATAGCCTCAAATGCTACGTCTGCTTGTTTTTTAAACACCTCTAGGGATGGTGACAGCTCCCTGGGCAGTCTGTTCCAGTACCCAACCACTCTTTCAGTGAAGAATTTCTTCCTAATATCTAATCTAAACCTCCCCTGATGCAGCTTGAGGCCATGTCTTCTCATTTTATCATTAGTAATTTGGGAGAAGAGACCAACACCAGCCTTGCTACAACCTCCTTTTAGGTAGTTGTAGAGAGCAATAAGGTGTCCTCTCAGTCTCCTCTTCTCTAGACTAAACAATCCCAGTTCCTTCAGCCTCTCCTCATAAGGCATGCTTTCTAGACCATGCATCTGCCACACAGGGCACAACATCCCATCTGTGGAGGAACAGGGGCATTGTCTGGGAGCTCACTGTGTGGCACACGGTGAGATTGTGACAAGGACCATGCTACCAGATTAGCAGAAATTGGCAGTGCTTGTGTCTCCTCTTCCTTGGTTTTCTCTAATTTATTGGTATAGATGTATTCATTAGCATGGTAAAATTTACTGCTCAGCCAGGCTGAGCACATTTCTACAAATCCTGTTATGCCTCTTGTTCCTCATCTATCTAAGGAGATTTTTATCTCTTTTTCCCGTATCTCATTATTTTAGGGTAGGACTCACTCAATTTCTCATGTTAAAGGTGTTCTGCCTTGCCTGGAATAATCAGATATTAATTGAGTAAAAGAAAAGAGGAATGTGCCTATGTGGTCTAATGTTAAAAACAATTAGCTGGGAGTGGAAAGGCTGAATTTCAGCCTTGTTCCAGTCACTGCTGGAAAGAGGTCAGTGCATACATGGACCAGTTTAATGAAACTGGTATATATCACATGTCTAGTTGTATTAGGATGAAGTTCTGTATGGAAGCTATGCTTGAAATTTGCATTAGAGTGGAAAGATGAGAAAGTATGCACAACGTGGGTTTGTTATATATGCCTGTTTACTTTGGTTGGGTGAGAGGAAACAGAAATTGGTCCAAGGTATGTGAATAATATTTAGTGTTATATATTAATCATAAATTCAAAGTTAAAGCAACTCCTGTATCTTAGAACTACTTTCCTTTGTCACGTCACATCTCTCTGTGAATTTATCTACATTCCTTAGCAACCCAATTAATAAAAAATTGTCAATTTTCTGGGAATATGTAGATGTACAAATTACATTAATTGGTTTATGCTGTTTGAGGTAGGTCTTTCCTGTTCTTGCTATGAGAAACATGGAAAATCTTTCCTTGACAAGATTGCTTGTGAAATAGATTCAGCAAATAGCAAATCAAGAAGATAAATGTACTCTTAGAAGAGATCAAGTTAGGCCTGGTGCAAATCATGTCACACTTCTCCAGTTCTCTCAAATCCACTTTTTTTTTTTCCCTAATGCTTTATGATCAGTGAAAACTTCTGTGTCTAGCAAGGTGCTGAGAAAGAAAGAGCAGAAGTGCCACTCTTGAGGTCTGGCAGTTTATTTTCAAAGATGACAGCCTTTGTACCAAGGAAATCAGTAGATAGCATTCCCTTTAAACATATAGTATCTTCACTTTATTATTTTTTTGTTAGTGTGTAAATAATTAACAGTTATATATAAATTAACAGTATCTATTTAATTTTTAGAGTCTTTTAGAGATATTGCTGCATATTATTGTCTGCAGGCTCCCACAATAGTTCAAATATACTTAGAGCACTTTCTAATTAGTGTTTTAAAGATTATCCACACTATAAAACCTCACAGTTTAGAATTGAATCCATAGAAGGTGTTGTGGCACCTACTTTACTTTAAAGTACACACACCTAAAATGTAAGTCTTCAGGATCTTCATACAGTTAATAACTATTTTAATCAATAAATATTCTATATCTATATAAAAATATTTTCTTCCAGCATGCCAGACCTACTAAAATATTGACAGCAGTGAAAAGAAAAAAGCTTTGTCAGAGAGCCTACAGGGTAAGCATTCCCCTCTCTGTCTCATCTGCTGGGTCTAATACAGCAGATATTTTAGTTGCATGCTTTTTAGAATGAGGTCCAACAATAAGCAGGATCAGGAGAAGAAAATGTGTTAGTACAACTTTTCTCCAGCAGCCTGTTGACCCTGGAAGTTGAAGATTTGGATTTCCTTCCTGTGGAGGAAGTGAAGGCTCCAAATAGTACCTTCCTTTTCTATAGTGTAAAACATCTTCAGCAAAAAAGATGAAGAATCATTCCTAAAGCCTTTCTAGCCAAAAACTTATTTTGACTGAATCACCTAACTTGTTTCATGTCAGGCAGCAGAGGCTTTGATTGTGTTTCCCACCCTCATGCTGAGCACTGTACTCATGATGTTAGATGAATGGGAACGATGAGGAACTGGCCGCTGCAGCACCAGTAAATATGATAAAAGCCAGTTTACTTAGGCCTTTGATTTATTTGAATAAACAAGGATCTACCTACATTACATAAATGAGCAGTTTCATTACTTAACTATACTAGACCTTAACCAAGATTTTCTAGGAAAGCATTGATAGGGATCCATCAATGGCTCACCCAGAACTCCTTCTGAGCTCATTCACTTTTTGCAATACACTTCTCAGACATAAAGTCATGTGCTTCAGAGGAGCTTTAGAGAAAAGACTGAGATCAAAAAGTCTGTCTGGGTGCACGTGTCCAACAGAGTGTAATGTAGTGCAGAGTTTAGCCCTCTATCCAGACCGTTTGCAATCAGAATCAGTATTGGGGTTTATGCCTTTAAATTGCTGCACTCGTTTAAGACATTACTGCTTTTATAACCCATTCCATGCTTGATGAGCAATTAAAAGCAATATTTTGCATCTGCTAGGTGAAGCAATAAGCAATTTGTATAGAACCTTATGGAATGCATTTCTCGCATCAGCTATCATGCAGATTTTAGGAAATACTTGAATGTATTTCTTAGCAGTATCGATCATCCATTGCCTAATGCCATTAAAAATCTTCTTTCTTATAAGAATTACTGTCTGAAATATATTTAACATTTATAGCAGTAGGCATGATAAGACAGGTTCTTACTGGGAAGGAAGCAACTCAGTGCCTCTCAGTCCCATGGATAGCCTGTGAATTACCTTTATTAAAAATTGCTGAAAAGGATCCTAACTGCTTTGACCATTCTGTATCATTTTAATTCTGAACATAGATCTAGATGATAAGTCTATCAAATAAGACATTCAAACTTATGTAATGTAATTTTTTAATTTATAGGGTTGTTAGAAAGGGGAATATTAAGGCTTTCATTTATATCTGCCTATCAAGCAAATACTGAATTTAGGAACTGGTAATATGTAAAGACACTCTTGCACACAATTATTTCAATTTTTGGAGTACCACATCCAATTGCAAATACTCTGTAGCTTTTTGAAACTCTTCTAAGAACATGATCAGCAACAACTGTTAGACAAGTGGAGCTAAACTGGCATTTGTTACAAAAAGTTGAGGGTCTTGCTCTCACATGGGATGCTTGTAATTTTAAAGCATTTGAGCCCCCCTAATCAAAAGTTCTGATGTTGCAAAATCTTTGATACTTTGTTTCTGTGTTTTTAAGAGGGGAAAAAAAAAAAAAAAAAAGGTGATAGACTCATATACTGATCAAAGAATCTTAGCAGTTTCAGCACTGAGAACATGAATGTTTTGTTTGATCATTTTGAGAGGGATTTCCTAATTCCCTAGAAACACAGCTTGAAAACATGATTCAAGCATAGGTTGGAACAACAAATTAGATCATGTAAACAGAATTTTCCAATTTCAGTACTGAAGGGCCACTATCCTTAGAATATCTGTGTGCTTCATGATCGTTAATGTACTTAAATGAATCACCAAACTATTAAGACCACAATTCCAATTATTAGCAGTTTATATAGAAAACTGAAGAAAGAGGATGTCATTATTCTGTTATTCTACTGTGCATTGCAGGTCCTAAAATGGTGGAATTCCACGGTCAGCAATTTCAGATCAACTCAAAGGATGGCAAGCCACTTTTTACAGTGGATGAAAACGAGGTTGTAATTGGCACAGATAAACTTCGAGTTACAGGTTTGTAACCATTTAAGAAATGCCCAAATAATAGCCATAAGCAAAGCACACAAAAATGGCATTTTAAAATATATCACTGTGTGTGAACACCAGTTTTGGGTTTACCTCATTAAGAAATAGAAATCTGAAAATATTTTGACCTTTTTCAATAAATAAACACTAAGAACTTTTAAAAGCAAATATATATGCATAAATATGTATGTATGTCTGTATACATGTGTCTTATTTTAAAGCCATTAATGATTGGAACTGTACTGTTTCTATTTTTTTCTGAATTATTTAATGTTTCCAGTGCACACTGTTAACTACGGTTGGAAAAAAAATCTAGATATTCCAGTTTGAGTTGTACTGAGTTTGATTTGTGAAAACTTTTTAGACTCTCTCTGATATTTCTATATGGTTTTATCTTTCAAAGAGAAAACCACTATATTTCTTCTCTGTGCGTAGCACATATGTCACAGGATGGTATTTGTAGGAGATTTAATGTCACCTGTCAAAAGACAAGTGTGTCTTAGGCTATTTCTGCAAATCACCAAAGTGTTCTCGTTTACAAAATAAGATGTCAAAGCTATCTCATGAAAAGCTATTTCCTTTCATATGACCTGATAAAGGTAACCTCCATCTTCCAGATGTAAGGTTGATTTAAAACAGATACACCGAGGTGTGATTTCTCTTTAAGCAGAAGAGTCTATCAAAGGAAATACTGAAATTACCCTGTAACTTGTTTTCAATTACATTTGTAATATTTTTAACCTGATCACAACTATCATGTTTAACGTTTGCTAATTATTGCTCCTCTGAAATCTTGAGGTCTGAATTTGAATGGATATATCCATATTATTTCACTGTGAAAAACTACAAATGTGGTGGTAACTACACAATTAGTGTTTCAAAGCCAAAGTGAAGTTATAATAAATGTGTTAATAAATTTTGTTTACGCCTGAGGGTCTTATCTTAAGTTTTTTACTTTTTAACCTAATTGAAATTGCAACTTTGTTTAACCAGGAAACCATATCAAATAATTATTGTTTGCCCAAGGGATGCTAAACTTTAATAGAAAAGCATGTTTAACAAAGATATGAAAAACTGCATAATCATTAACTGATTTGGAAAAGGTCTATCTCAGCTCAAAGTAAGTAAAAATTGTTCATACACGAGGTGAAATTGTTATGCTGAAACGTATTCCGACTCGTCCAATATTAATCATTACACTACAAGGATAATTGTTTACTTTAGCAGATACTGTAGAAAGACACGTTGCCTGTTTCTTTTTTTACGCTGAAATACAATTCAAAAGCAAATCCATTAAAGTCAGTGAGGTTATTTCAGTGTAAAATTAATAAAAGTCAGAGGAGATTCATGCCTACTTTGCTTCAAATTAATTTATTAAAATTGTGATTTAAATGATACTATTAGCATGAAGGATAAATTAGTAATACTTTGCGTACTGAGATAATTTTTTTAACATTTTAGATAGAGAACAAGATCAATGTGAAATACATTTTGAGAAGTTAATACTATAAGAAACATACTACCTCGGGCTTATAATACACAAAGAACAATTTACAGAGTTTTTATTTACAATATAGTGAACTATTTTATATTACCTCTCTTGATTTATGAGAATTATTAAAAGCTCAGTAACAATTTGTAAGAAAACCTGACAGTTTTCAACTACAGTAAAATATAGCAGAGGGCAAATGCCTGTGATTTATGGTATTTCAGGAAAAATGAAAAAGTCCAACTATTCAGCTAATCCAACCCAACACTTCTGGAATTGTCATTTTCAAAAAATTTGATATGTTTGACCTCATACTATTTCAGTCACACGTTTTCTGGCCCATATGTTAGAATATAATAGTGGCAGACTCTCTGTTCTACTAAGAAGAGCAAATGTTTGGGTAAAGCCATGATCAGCTACGTGTGTCAGATAAAACCCACAGGGTCATAGACAGAACTAGATGCCCATATTCAGACAACTGAATTGAACCTTCAGTTGACACACTCAAGGCAGCCAAGAACATGAAAGAGACACCTGGACCTGGCATGTGGAGAGTTCTTCTGCCTGCCAAATGCAGTTGTCTACTTTAGGATGAGCTCAATAGCTCGCTCATCCTTGTTGAATATAGTGGCTGAGTTCAGATGCTAAAAGAATCTAGCAATGGTGGAAACACCTTAGGGCATGTGAGACACCACGTTATCCCTTTATCTAGAGGAGATAGAGACCAGGCAAGATGTACATGTAATAAGGCAACTAAATTCTGCCTCTATCTCATCTGTGACACCTACATTACAGACACTTAAGTGTATGAAACCAAAGCTCATCTTAACCCTTCATGGTAATTAATGCTACCTGAAGGAGCATGTACTCCAATTACATCCTCTTTAATATGCTGCTATGGAGGTATCAAACAGCAGTTTGCTCTGGTAGGGTTTTATATATTCAGTTGGTACTGGTGACAGTGAAACCCACCATGTAACAGTGTAATGTCAGGCAAAGAGATGATTGCTTTACAACTAACAATATTGTTATGGCAGAAGAAGTGAAGTTACAGCACTGGCTTGAAACAGAATCTTCCTGCACAAGTGGCTGGATTCCATGGCTGTACGAGTCCTGTTTTCCACTCCGTTAACTGCCCTGCAAACTTACCAGCTGGAAGCTTGTCCACAGGAGGGAGAAAACAGGCTAAAGTAAATAAAATTATATACGACAGAAAAATAATTAGCATTCATCAGATATAAAATGGTCTCAAGTACTACATAGAAAACATTTTTAACAACTGCAAATTATGACACATCTCATGCTGTTGTATCAGGGAATATTTTGGTGATGCGTAGGTAAGAATTTAATAGAATGAAGTTGCTTACCCCTTAGTCTTCCCAAAGAAAAGCTGTCAGGGCATGGGGCATTAGTATTGTTATGGAAAAACATACCACCTTTTATCCAGTTTACTACTTGTCCTTCTGCTTGCTTGCCTTTCATACTCTCTTAAAGTATTTGCTGAGCATTGTCAGTGATTTTCTAATGCTCTGTTCTATGGGAAGGTTTTCAGTTTGAATAGCTAACACTGAAGTGCAATGTAGAGATGTGTGTTTAATTTAAACACTACCGTTCAGAAGGTAAGTTAAGTAGGGAACAATTAGAAAGCTTGAGGGTATGAATAAAAGTTATTTTAAACTTTGAAGAGGCAGATAGTCCTTGCTTGATAGGGTATATAGTGGTGTTAATGAACCTTACTGACTTCAACCCTCTTATTAAGAAAATTAATATCTTGATCTTGTGTATTTTAGGATTAACTTACATTATATTCATATAATAATTAACTTTATTTATTTACAGTTTAAAAGATAAAGTCGGTAATGAAGATAAAAAATCAATTTAGGACAATTTAAAAAAAAATAAAAGTTGCCCTGAAGTTATTTTTATCTTAGTGTCATACTGTTCAAATGTAATGCTGTTTGATGAAGATTTTTTTCTCACAGGTTTTACTCTTGCTTAGAGATGACAGGTCTAGAATATGCAAATAAGCTCTTGCATTCCCTCTTTCATCACCACCAGGCATCTCCCTAGAACATTAACACTGATGCTTCCTGTTGGCTTCCTTCCCTTAGCCCCTATTTCCATGAAAGTGATACTATCTCTGTTACCACTTACCTGTCCTTATAGAATCATAGAATCACTTATGTTGGAAAAGACCTTTAAGATCATGAAGTCCAACCTTTAACCTAACAATGACAAGTCCACCACTGAACAATGTCCCTAGGTACCACATCTACATATCTTTTAAAAACCTCCAGGGATGGTGACTCCACCACTTCATGGGCAGCCTGTTCCAATGCCGACAACACTTTCAGTGAAGAAATTTTTTTGTAATATCCACTCCAAACTTGCCCTGGAGCAACCTGTCATCGTTTTCTCTCATTCTTTCACTTAGTACTTAGGAAAAGAGACCAACAATCACCTTCTTTTCAGAGCAGTGTGTCCACTTTAGGAAGTGGCAGACCTGGGCTGAATTCCCTCCTTGGCCCAGGGGATCTCAGTCCTGTGGTCCCACCTCCCATGACAGTGCTCTGTGTAATACTATACAGTGTTAGGTTCCCAGCATGAAAGGACAGCTGGGAGCAAGCACTTTTGATATCTGCCAGCAGTGTGAAGCTCTGCCTCTCACTACCTGCTTTCATCCTTTTTCATGCTTCACCTTCAGAGAGGAAAGGGTGAGATTCCCAGAGTTGTTCACTGCTAAGCATGGGCTTTAATCTCCTGCAGCAAGGAAGGAATGCTCCAATGACAATGCTGTTTTATAAACACATTTTGAAAGATTATTTTTTATTAAAATTATGTAATTGATGGGGTTCAGTGATGACTTCAATGCTTTTGGTTTGCACAGGCTGAGAACTAGTATTACAGTTGGCCTTCTTAGGGTAGTTTGCTCTCTCTACCTTGTTTTTGAGCCACAGTGGTGCTTAGATCAAGGGAGCTGCCATCCCAACCAGAAGTCAGAAGCAGATCTCTAAAATAAGGTTCTGCTTTATTTCAAGCAAGGCTTCATCAGCCATTATTGCACTCAGGCCTCACAAATCTCTCCCCTTCTTTCAGTCAGTGTCGCCAGGTTCCTCTTTCTGACATCTCTCTGTGGATATCTGGACATTTTTTATGCAACAAGTCCAATTCTTGATAAAACTGTAAAAGCTGGACTAAAAGGCATATTCTTTTTAGAGACAGACATGTAGGTCATATAATTTATTTTATAACCTTATCAAGCTACATCTCAAATGCAAAAGAACACTAATCATTTTTATACCACCAAATGCGAACGATGTGAATATGAATGGATTTCTAAAGATGACTTACGAATTGTATGAAAATCAGGCAGAGCACAGAGTAGAGCTTTTCACAGTCTGTCCTCACTGGTGATGTCTAATGTGGAGACAAAACTCACAAGGTGAGTTTTAGAAACATATGTGAGTAGCTATTAATGTTACTTTTGCAAAATATTAATGGAAGTGATTATTTCCTTCCCTAATCTTTCTAATAACTGAAACTATATGTTTTATAGCACGTGGACTAAATAAAGCGATGGGATTTTTATACACAGATATAGCAGGGACATTTATAAAAATGCAAACATATGACTAGATTTGTTATAGCAGTAAACCAGTGTCATACCATTAGGTTCCGTGGAGCTGTTCCAGTTTCAGTGCTTTCAATCTGAGGACTGTATCTACAATAATGTCACATTATAACACGCAAACACTTAGGGTACTTTATAAATGTGCTACTCAAAATATGTTACTGGAATAGAGGTTCTTCAAGAAGAACAGACTGGAAAGGCAAGGGAGAAGGTGCCCTTTATGTGTGAGAGCAGTGTGAATGTATGGTGCTCAGCCTTGCAATGGATGAAGAGCCAGA
Organism: Megaceryle torquata; assembly: GCA_024611175.1. Lineage (NCBI taxonomy): Eukaryota > Metazoa > Chordata > Aves > Coraciiformes > Cerylidae > Megaceryle > Megaceryle torquata. The sequence goes on along the minus strand of JANIJG010002133.1, from coordinate 25,655 downwards.
TGAGACCTTATGGGTCAGGAGTAGAAGGCAGATCAACACAGGCAACATGGTGATGGTTGTATACTGCAGACCACCTGATCAGGAAGAAGGACTTGAGGCCTCCTTTAGAGAACTGGAAGAAGACGGGTGATAGCTGACATGTCTTGTTATCCAGAATAACAGTGCTATCAGCTTTTTTACAGAAGACATTAAAACAAGATGGAAACGGATCTTGTATCCAGAAAGTGCACCAAGATCCTCAGTATGTGACACTGTTATTTAGATAACAAGAAATTGTCACAAAGCCAGATTCTACCATGGTGGCCATCATATGTAAGGATATGCAGCAGTGTGACAAGGCATGAAATTTCAAAATACGCAGTTTCATACAACTGGCATTACAAGAAACTATGCAACTTATCTAAGAATGGGAATCCACTTGTATATTCATTATGCCTCGTTCTATGACACAGTACAGCTAAGCTGGTATTGAAAATTGCTGAAAAAAAAAATTAACACCTGTCTAACAGAAGAGGGAAAGGATTCCAAACCATACTCAAGTGGAAGAGCACACCATAGAACATATGTTGGTATAGGATATGCATGGATGAGTAAGAAAAAGAAAGTGGAAAATAAGGGAAATTTAAAAATGCCTTCCACAGTCATCAAGCCAAAATGTGCATCCATAATAGAATTTTGTTCCATCGGGACTGCAGTTTTGCTATAGATCTGATGTTTTGACAGGTCTCACATCTCATTGATTTATAACATGGTGGGGTCAGGGAATGAATACAGTGGATTCCTTTTGGATGAAACTGAACTGAGAAATGGACTCCAAGAATGCATTTACTTCATCAAAACTGCAAATATGATTTAAGTCCACAGGATGAGACTAGAGTTGGTCCAAAGTAAAATTCCCTAAATATGTATAGAATAAGCAGCAGATCTTTAGCACCAAGTCTTATAATTTTGACAGTTAGCAGATACGAGAAAGACTCATCTATTTAAATTGATGAGGAGGATATCAACAGCAAAATAATTTTTAAACAGAAGCTTAGAAATCCATGCTTCCTTGAAGTGATGAAGTGATTTAGTATGTTAATTCTTACATTTTGTGCACTTCATTTCATTATAGGTAATCACAATTTGAGATAAGAGCTATTCTCTAAAAGCAGCACATTTCATGCTTCCTTAGGACATACTGAGAACTTGCCCCCAGCCCTCATGAAGTGACAGTCTTCCTGTCAGCTGGCTCAGCAGTGTATTAATTTTTAATGGTATCTCTTGATGTCACTTTTTCCCCCAATATTTTTTATTAGTGGTTTTTATAGTGGTTTCCCCCACTATTTGTTATTATCCTTTTCCCTTTATACCACATCTAACACCATCTAATACCACATCTATACCATATAAACTGTACTTTCTAACCATCAATTTTCCCTTATCTTTCCTTCCCTCTGCCTGATTCTACATGCACTTACACTTTTTCATCCCGAGATCATCAGGTTTTCCAGGCAGAAAACACACCAAAACAACCCAAACAGTTTTCTTTTGTTTACATATATATTTGCATTTAATATACTAACTTTGATAATATTAATATTTAAATAAGCACACATGTGCGTGCATGCATGCATATTCATCCACCAGCAGCTCAAGAGGGGTCTTAAGAGTTTGTTTCTGTAGATGGAGTCCAAAGCCTGACTTAGGGCTTTCTACAGACCAGAATTCTTTCCTGAGGGTAACTGCATTCTGGTTTAATACAAAAAGAAGCCAGAAAAGCCACATTGAGTAATATCCTAACTATTAAAATATATTCCCTTGCCACATATTCACCAGAAAAGTGCTTAAATGTGTGAATCCTTTAAGATGGAGAAGATCACTCAGCCTAAGGCCTTCCCAGTTTTGAATGAGTGCCTTCACAAAGCAAATGAATGGAAGGTAAGAGGCCATCCTTGCTGCAGCTGGTGGTGTTTAGCTGTGGTTTTGAGCCATCTCTGTTGAAGAGAGGCTTTGTACTACTTCAGCTAGTTCCCTGATCCCAGTGAAGGCAGAAGACAATGAGCTGGTAATACTACAGAGATGCTAGTCCTCAGGAGGGCAGAAATGCTGGTGCTTGAGAACTTTCAAGTCCAATAGGGACACAGTTGGTGAAGCTGGATGCCCACTGTTTCTTCCTCATTAGGATGAAACTACACTTACTTGAAGAGTTAAACTCTTCATATGTGATCCTGTATTGGAAGGGGAATTGGACTCGATCTCCAGAGGTCCCTTCCAACCCCTGTCATTCTGTGATTCTGTGATTCTAAACTATCTGATCCCATAGTCATTTCTATTTTATGTTTATAATTACCATTTTATATTCAACAATGTCTGCCTAAAAGTAGGGGGAAATCTTTGATTAAACTACATGCCAGAATTGTTGCTATGTATAACGTAGTCTAAATCTCTATTAACTCTAGTGGAAGTTACACCATAAAAATCTTTTTTACTTATTTTATTGTTCCAAGCAGTTTAAAATTTCTTTGTCTTCAGACTTTTTAGATTTCATTTTAAGAATTTAGTCTTTCATTTAAAGAATTTACACCTGTACTTTTTACCTGTCAGTTGTGTTCCAATCAATACTGTAATAGTAGGACTGTAACTGTATTTTGTCTTAATAATATATGTTTTCTTATCTTAATTTCTGCTATCAAAGTGGCCATATAAATCACTGTTGCTATCCTTTTACAACTGAACTGTTACGATACAGTATTTTTTTTTTTTATGCAGGCCCTGAAGGAGCGCTTTTTGAACACTCTGTAGAAACACCTCTTGTGAAGGCAGAAGCTTTTAAACACCTTAGGTAAGAACTTGTACATAAACCCAAATCTAATAAGTAAATGTTGTTTTCTATATTCACATTTTTCTGAACACAGAATTTTCAACCACATTTACAGAACTACTACTAACTTTTTTCCCGTTTTACATGACAAATTACTCTTTTGAAGGAAAACTATACATTGCTTTGCAATTTTGAAATATGCTATGAATGATTTATTGCTGATGGTGAATATTTAAAGTCACATAATATACTGTGGAAGGTTTTTCTGTAAACTTCTATTTTTTAGTTTTGAAACACTAAAAAAAAAAAAAAAGTATTACTTTTTCTAGTATGTTACAATAGAAGTTGCTTGTCTGCAGCATGTCATCAACTTATAATTAGTCAATTTTTTTTAGAAACTAGTATCAATCCAAGGAAACAGATTAATATGAAAAATTTGGAAATCTGCAAGGCTCTTTCTGGTTAAAGAGCAATTTGGGGTGAGAAAATATAAAGTACTTTGTTTCAGAGCTCCTTAATTCTGGAAGTTTCAACAATTCAGGTGTTTCCTTGTGTATGTATTATTGTGTGTAATTTTGAGTGTCCCAAATTAGTTTATAATATGCTGTTCATGATGAAGTAATAAACTAAAATTACATTCCGTTCATGAGTGTGTTATGTTTAATTTTTATAAGCCATTTCAAAGACAGATTTTAAATGAAGGACGATCTTTTTAACAATTATATTTCCGTCCCTTCATACCTTGGCTGTTTGCTACTTTATGTCATAAATTCTTTACATAGTGTTTCTTGTCCAATAGTGTTAACTATTAGAGAGTAGTGAAAGTAGTTTAAAGATTTTGAGAACACTGTATGACTGAATTGGTGACTGAATTTTCAAGTTGAGACTGGGAAATGAGGAGACTGTTAAGATACTTCTTTAATTTTCTCCTTGATATTTAACATTTACTTGCAGTAAGGTACCTTGTGCTTGCATTTGAAAACCAACTGAGCTTGACATTAGTTTTAACATGCTGGTGTCCACTTTCAAAAATGTGTTTCTTCTACTATGGTGGAATTTGGATTTGACAGACTTTGACCAATATGCAGGATTCTACATTGTAGTGAATGTTGTCTGTCTTTGTAAGGACATTCATTATGTTGTAAATTTATCATTTTCTCCTATTATCTCAATTTTGATAAAGTAGGATATCAAGTTTGCATATTACAAAGTCACAAAGCTCTCTGCAAATTTTAATTATTTTCTGCGGTTGTTACTTTACTTCAAATGCATCATCAATTAATAATAGACTTAAAGCTAATAATTTTATCCTACATCAATTATGCCATTTTACATTTTCAGTTCTTATCTGCACTTGATTTAAAAACAAATACACTGTTTCAGACTAAATACAACTATTGTTATTATACATTTTTAATCTGTGTTTGAAATAGGATATCATTTGGAGGAAAATGTTGAGATTAATTAAAAGTGTTTGTAAAGTTCTCCTGCATGGATGAGTTTACCTTGTGGCTTATCTCATTTGTGATTTTTACCATGTCAACTATAAACACATGTTTTGATTTAGAATGTTGCTATGACTTGAGTAGAACTCAAGTGCAATAGTTAAAAATCCATTCAGTTCTATCTTTAATTAGCTTAAAATAGCAGGAAGTACAGATTCTTCCAGAATTTACAGAAGTTTGCTAATAATTATTATAATGTCAAGAAAGTGCCTACATGGCCACATCAACAGTGGCACTCATGACTGACATTAGTATTTGGCATAAATACAGAGCTGATAAACACCTGCACTAGAAACTGAGTTAGCTTAACACTAAGAAAAACGTTTGTTGGTTTGGTTTGGTTTTTTTCTGTCTTTACCACCCATAATCAAGTCTAAAAGCAAATATGACAATGATTCCATGGAGGGCTTCTGGGGAGGATCGAGAAGCAAATGCACTTGTCTGCAGTGCAGATAACTTAAGATGCAGGCAGAAAAGACCAGTTTACAAAGCTCTTGCTAAAAATTAGGTTACTTTCAAGGGTAATCTTAAATGAAATTCATGCATTCAGTCGTGAAGGAGCTCAGACAAGTTTAAAAATGAATGGCTATTTTGTTACGCTTTATAAATATTCTGTTTCATTCCACACTGTTAAATACAAGAATCTACCTACTGAGAAACACTTTAATATGAAAATTTGAAATGCAATTTTAAGTAATACTTAAAATACTTTTCTATTTTCTACTTGAATATGCTTCCTTCCCAGATTAAGGCAGTGAGTACGAAGTTACAGGCAGCATAACCTATTTGCTCATCTCAAGTCTTATCTCCACACTTTCACCATCTACTAATCTTCTGCTATTTTTACCTCTATTTTTCTTTCGGTGGTTGTGCTGTGCCATGTGAATGTGATATGCTGAATGAATATGATATAAAGTGCCACACTGTGCAGCAGTAAACATAGGGAATACTGCTTCAAGAAAACCCATCCACTTCAAATTTGGTTGCATGTTTCAAGGAGCTGACTAGAAAGCTGTTTAGCACTCATAACTTTTCAGATTGTGTTGTATGGACAGAGGCCACATTCATGCTCCGTCATTCAGATTTAGGGCAGGATCGCAAACAAAGTTGACACAAATGGCCTTTTCAATTACACATTATGCTGGCTGTCCTCTCTAAAAGCTGCATTTCAAGATAGACTGCTTTTCTGGAAACAAAGAATATGTGTGTTAGAACATACCTTTTTTTATAGCTAAGTAATGGAAACAGGAATACAATTATACCGTGGTCAGTAAATGTCTTTTCACTCCATAATTTGAAGGAAACATATGGAGTCCTTTTCAATCTAATAGATTGAATTCATGACTCACCCATAACAAAAAGATGTGCTTGTGCTTAATTCCAACAGGTAGGAAGAATTTTAACAACAAAATCTACACTTCAAAATTGAAACTTTCTTAGGTTTAAAATAACATTGCCTACTTTTTAATTCCTTTTCTGGAGTTCTTATATAAGATACCTAGTTTTCATTTACAAAATTTGTTAAGAATTTAGGACCTAGTGGAGACCTAAAAACAGAGTCTTGCATTTAATAAGTGTCCAACAAACTTCTCTGTGGCATGTTTACAGTCAATGGGAAGATCTGGATATATCCAGGAAATTTCCTCCTCAGACAAACACCGCTGAAGACGTACGTGGTGAAAATTAGCCAACTGTAATTACAACAGAAATATGTCTAGACTCTCTGCAGTTCAGGTGACTGATATAGTCAAGTGCTTACAGACCTTCCAGGTGCAGGAGTGCTTCTTTGGCAACAAGCTTCTATCTGCTGGGTCACATGTCCTCTCCTTTGGCTGAACCTGTTCTTCTGTATTGTCATGGCACCACAGCAAAGCAAGCAAGAGGAAGCTCAAGTTACTCTTGTATTTAGGGCATTCAGCCAAGAGTAGGAGGAAATCGGGGGGTTTCAGTTACGATTTTAAAAGTAATCCTTGAAGAATAAGCAGATTAATGTCCTGACCACTAGTTCACCCCCTCTTTATTTGCTGTTTCTTGCGGGATTACTTGGTTGTGCAATGACTGACATTCAACATGGGGATTGCCAAAATCCAGCTCTTTACTCCTGCCACGCTATTTTGTAGCCTGGTAAACAGAGGTAATGGATACAGGTTTCATTCCCCTCAAGCTAAGGAGGGAATTGAACTGATGCTTCATAATTCCTTGCTGAACATAAAAATCGAGAGGACTCTTTCTATGTAATACAGCATTATACATATTATAATATCTATTATAATATATCGTTTATATATTATTTAGACTGTTATAAAAAAGATAGAAAATGTTACATCTTCCATGGCTCTCCATGAAAGTGGCCACAGCCTTTGTACTTTGATGTGTTGAGAACTTGGTATCTGGCACATTGAGAATTTGCCTTGATCCTGAGGCTTCCATAGAATTTAGCTGCCACCTCTAACTGGGTCACAGCAAAGTTTTAATGGAAGCCAGGTACCTTGCCTTCCAAAAGAAGGAATTTAAACAGAATTATAGAAGCTTATGTTCAGGCATGTATCTTGTGACCCAAAATGCAGGTGGGAAATCTATAACAAGAACGAATGGAACTAGCAGCTCTAGACAGAGGCATTTATAGCAATTGCCTAAAAGCAAATTTCTTCCCAGGTTCCATATTATGTACTGGAAGTAGCCTACTCTGATATTATCCAGAGTTTCATGTCAGCTCACACACCCTTTTATAGATGCAATTATCAAATACCAATCTCTGTGTGAAAACCAGTGTCTCAATTTAGGCATTTTTCTAGCCTGATACTAACATTTTCCTGATAATTTTTAACAGTCTAGAATATTATTTAGCATATTATTCTATTCCTTTTCTATTTTATATCCTTACATAACACATAACATAGTTTGGCCATTTTGATACTGTTCACTTCTTGTCATTTACATGGCTTGCAATTTTCTAAGGGAAAACAATGGATGAGCAAAACACTTCAAATCTCAAAACAGTGTTTCTGAACTGAGCATTCACATTTCCCAAACTTAGGAAATGCGCTTACCAAAGTGACATCTTTTCACTTATTAACTAACTGTATACTATGGACAATGAATATAATGATCATAAACGAGTACTAGCTTTGCTTTCATATTCGCCATATATGGATGTCTGACAGCCAGCAACTGTGCCTTCTGAGCACAAATTCTGTGGGAAATCACTTTTACACAGTCAGTTTCTGGTATTTTGCCACTTCTTTTACTGAGGGTTTACATCCAAATTCAAAAGTGACCTACATCATTCCCCCATTCTTGCATTTGAAATGCATTGTAGCAGGAATGAAGTCACTGTTCCAGAGTCAACTTTTGACACAGTATGATTACAAATTTATATATATATAATGTTATTTGAATATGGGTGTATTTAAAGGCTTGTAGGTATATTCTGAAAAGATTTCCATGTTTCCCAGGGAAACAGATGTATTTTAAACAGATGGCATTCACTAAAACTTTAAATATATCATTTAAGAAACATAGCTTCATGTTTTAATTAAATACCTATGTCCCATACTTAAAAGAATAAAATATATATATTCACTAGCTTCTTACTTGCATGCTATAGAATATTGGTAATTTGAGAGCATAATTATATATCTTGGAGGTATTTGGTTATGGTAAATTACTGTACTGCTGGATTGCTGATGGACCTCCCTATCTATACATTCAGAGTAAATATGTCCTCTTTAATTTTTACTTCTGTTCTGTGGCATTCAATACTCCACTTTTTTATGGCTTCTCCTTCTTTCTGATTCTCTATGAAGACTTACTTTTATCCTTTCCATTTGCCATTGACAATATAATTTCCTTTTCCACTTAAAGTATTTGCAAGGGTTAAACTGTGTAACAAAACAGAGAGAAAGTCTGGCAACTGAAGTTTTGGGGTTGTATGAGTAAGAATTATGAAGGAAATCTAGAAAGAGGTGTATGAAAGCCAACCAGAGTAAAAACATTTGTTAAATCATTGCTTAATCATATTTGTAATATTAATGCTTACATGCAAATTGCCTAAAAATACCATATGACTAATTGAAGTACAGTGATTTTTATTTGCATTCATTATGCAAATCACAAGCCCAGTCAGTCAGAAGAAAATGAATCACATAACAGAAAAGTAAGTCTGTGATTATGATTCAGTATTTGTAAAGCATCTCTGCTCCCTGAATACTGAGTTATTTCTACCGCAGTGTGATTTTATGAGCCCTGGCGTTAATTTGCTAGATATAAATTTACATTCATATACTTTATTGCGCTCAGGTTAACAAATGACATCATCAAATACTTCTTTTGGAAACTTCAAGAATTTCTTTCCATTCATCTGATGGATTCAAATCTGTGAAAAGGCATAGTTTAGAAGAATCACACAGTAGAGGACATCATGTTTATCACCTTTTCAGAAGAATTTCTGACTCGAATATTTAAAAATACTTTATTAACAAAGACTTCAGTATTACTTCACATCTTGTCATCTTTTAAGCAGTGATTTTACTTGAAAGTATTAATCCTAAAGTGAAAAGAATTTTCCAGGTACAATCTGCTTTCTCCATCCTGCATTACTAGCTATTTGTGTGCACTTGTATTTTTGCAAAATCTTGGTGATTGCAATTTAGCTTACAGACTGTAGTGCTTCACCTGCAGGACATATCTACCATTTTAAGTATGGATCACATAACCTTAGGAGATAAACTTACCTCTGCTGATTAGATCATCGTGCCTTCTCTAATTCTGAGTCTTCAGAGGGACTCTCTCCTGCTCTCACAGAAGATGTTTCCCTCCTGAGGTTTGGTGACCAGTGGGAACAGCGACTCAAGTCTCCTAGTGAGCCTGTTTCCACATCTTCCGATCACTTTCAACACGTTTCCTGTTCAAAAGAACTGCTGGTCTCTGAAACCAGTAAGTGACAGATAGTTAGATAGATCAGTAACAGGAGGAGAGTATATCCATGAGCTGATGTTAGTGGTCTTTTTGCCATGTAAGATCTCCCTGAGAAGACATGCCACACTTCTGCCCACTGGCAAAACTGACTTTCACTTAAGCCACTTAGGAGGCTGATTTTCTTCCTAAAGCCTCCATTTTTCAGAAATGTCACTTAACACATTCAAACCAATAGGAGTTCTTTCTGCTGCTTTTATGAAGCAGGTTATAGACACTTTACAGATGTCCACCTGGAGCTCTATTTTTAAGTTTATGATTCTGCTGTCACTGGTTTAAGAGGTAATGGTGAGCTGGGTAGAGCATCCCTTACTTTATCTTTCAGCTATATACCTGTCTACTCACATATGTCAAGGGAGCTGGTGGGGAGGCGTGAAACTGGAATCAGCCATGAGAAGGATATGCATGTGGCAAACATTGGAAGAAGAAAGGGAAGCATTTCCTGATAGCAGTAATTCTTCCAAGATATATTGTACATGTGCACTGTCACTACTCACACTTTCCCCTCTCCCTCAGCCTGTGTGTGCAGTTGTGATACTTCAGCTGTGAGGAATCTGATGAGTGGCATATTCAGCCACAATGAATCATAAGAGAAGAAGGGTATGACCTGCTTGTCAGGAAAATCTATTCACTTGAGTGTTTCTTTTCACACAGAACAAGTGGACACCATGAACATCATGTCATGAAGAATTCCAGTTACTTGAAGTCCTTCTATGCTTCTGCATATTGAAAAAAAAAGTTTACTTGAGATATATAAAAGAATGGCATGTCAAATTTTATCCTGGAAGATACTTCTTTGAAAATGTTCAAAATGAAAATACTAACTGGATTTTTTACAACAGTGGTGTGAATAGTGTTATCATGAGAGTAAAAATTTATAATACAGTAAGTTATTTAATAACATAATTAAAGTAATTTGAAAAAGACAGTCATACAGGAAACATCTGTGATGTGCCAGATTCAATCACATTCAGTGGGTCTTTGGCCATTTTTAATTACCTGGAGAGTCAGCACATCATAAAATTGAGGTCATCACAGAGACCTCTTTTGAATTAGCTCAGCTTACCATTTTTTATCACAACCGTCAGTTTTGAGAGAAGCTTCTATTTTAATCATATCTGAGTTCTCATCTTTAGTCTTCATTCCTTCAACAACTCTGCATTCTGTGACAGTGGACAAACAGGCAAAAACACCTCAATATTTAAGATGGAGAACTTGTAAATAAATCAACTACACTGTAACAATAATATCTGAAAAGTTTTTGAATAGACTATAAATGTTGTTTTAAATTGCTTTTATAGTCTTTTCAAAGTACTAATAAAACTTGGCAGTGATTTATTCTCTCTTTAAGAGAACACTTAAATGCCTTTGTCCTAGAACTCTGAACATTTTTTTAATATTGCTTACATATAATAAGTGCTGTTAACCAAAACCTTGGAAATTTGAAACATCCGTTATTCAGATCTGGCTTTGTAATTTTGTTTGTGCACAGAGATCACCCCTAAGCTATAAGAGTGTTAGTGCCTGATGTACTTTTAATGAACTATTCCCTTGAATCTCATATCTGAATTTTACTGGAATAATCTGTTGCCACTCATTTCAGTTTTAGAACATAAATATGGAACAAATTTGGAACACAGACTATTCAAAGACATAAAACAATGATGATGTTGTTTTGGTTTTTTTTTTTTTAAAGGAAAGGAAAATATGCTGAAGAACATGCTAGCTAACATCTTCAAGAGCAGCAAATACTCCCAACATTTAAGAATGTCATGCCATTCCTTTTGCCTTTTGGGGTGGGATTCCCAAATGTAGTGCCTCGGGGATAATCCTTTTATTCTTGGTAATTTTTACCATAAGATAAACTAAAAAAACAAACAAACAGCCCCCCACGCCCCCCCCAAAACAAAACAAAACAAAACCAAAACAAAACCAAAACCAAAACAAAACAAAAACCAAAACAAAACAACAACAACAAAAAAAACCCCACACTACACTTCCTATGCAGAGTAGGGGTCAAAACCAAAACCAAAAAAACATCTGTATCTGCCTAACAGTTTCAATGATCTTAGATGATTTCTGCATTGTTTATGCATGTGATTTATCTGATAATTCAGCACACACTTCTGGTTACCATTCAGCTCTTATATATTTAGGCTGCATTCATACAACAAGAGTCCAAACCTAGAGGGCGTCTGTGTGCCTGGAATAAGCAGATGCCTCTCAGATGCTCATCTAGATCTAGAATTTCCCTCTTTGCAAGCAGAAACATTCATTCATTCATTCATTCTTTCTCTGAAATGGGGATGAATCCTCCCACAAACCACAGACACTAATATACCTGGAAGATGGTCCCAAGGGTTTACAACTGCAGATAGTTCAGATGGAATCTATTCTACTCGTTTAGACATCTAAAGTGTAGCTATCTATATCAGCTCCCAACACCTCTTGGTGGGAAGCAACAGGTACTGTTAAGGCATGTTAAATCTTACCCTAACAAAGACATCTAAAATGGATCAGATTAATTATGCTGTAGCAGTGCCTATTTCTCTCTGTTCATTTTCAAGGCTGCACAGGGGATCACCTATACTCCTTACTATAGGCAATTACATTTTTTTTAGAAGAATCACACACTTATCAACTATGCCATGTGTATTATTGGTTAAGCTCTGAAGTAAAGAAAATTCATCATAAGAAACAAGGCCACGTACTGTGCCGGGAAATGTTAAAATCCCAGAATAAAGCTTTTCCACTTGTAACCCTATATTCCATAAATTAATCTAAATTGTTAATCACCATTTATGTGACCTTGTAACTAAGATTAGCAAATGCTGCCAATTACTGTCTCTTCTTTGATATCAGGCATGAGGTAATGAGTCCTTCCAAGCTAATTATTAGCTTGGAGGCCCTGGACATGCTAAAACTTTATCTTTTCTGGAAAGTCATGACACCATAATATTTACCTAAAAGAAGTATCTTTTCTTTCTAAGTTGGCAAAAATCCATAGCTGTCTTATAGTCACTAAAGACTTTGAGAATTTCAAAATACAGTCTTAATGTTTTCATTGCTAGCAATTTTCTGAATCTCTTCTTCAAAATCTTCAGCATTTCTTCTGCATCAAATTCAGACTTCTTTTTAATATTAATCTTAAGAATTGTGCATTAGCCTCTCATGCTTATATTTACATGTATATTTATTATCTTCTACAGCTGTTCCGTTGACTCCAGCAATTCTTGTTTTGAGGTTTTTTTCGGATTTTCTGTACTGCTTTGTACCAGTCAACTCCAATGTCTTCCTGTAATTTAATTCCTTCTTAATGTTTACAAATCGGCAAATCTGTATCAGGAACAGCACAATCTCTCTTTTCTTCTAATCTTGGATCATCAGATTACCCACAGGCTGAAGCACAAGAGAGGATAGAATACTTATATGCTTTTTGCACTTTTTCACAGAGTTCTTAACAAAGAAGTTACTAAAAGAGCACAGTCCAATTTGGTCTTGGTCCACCAGTCTTGGGTCCTTCAGCTCTGATGTTGCAATACTTAAAATTTAGGCACCCTGATTCAGCAGTAGTGCAAGTAACAGACTTGACTCCATATCCAAACTGTTTGAGTTATAAGATGTAATAGGTCCATGGAGAAAATTAATTAAATATATGATTAAACATAGATTAAGCATAGATAAATTGATACATTTATCTATGGACAAATTAATTTATTCATTGAGTCTGATTATTATTTTACTTCTATCCAGAGATTGTCTAATATAAAACACATAAAGAGTCTAAGAATCCATTACTGAAGTGGCTCGAAATTCCATAAGGTCATTATAAGATTGTTTTAGTTTTAGAAAATGCATTCCCTGTAGGTGATCTACACTTAGTTGAGCATATTCGTGCATATTCATGATCTGACTTCTTGGTTTCTCCATTCCACCACCAAGTGGCTCTTCATTAAATATTGACTCCATTGGTATCAGTGGAATTTTATCATTTCACTGCGGCTCCCCTTCATTCCAACCAAGCACAATAAGTTCAGCTGTGTCTTGTATGATGACAGCTCCTTCCCAATAGTTGGCAGAAAAGGAAATATGAAAGTGGTTCAGTGGTCTTTCCCCCACAGCCTAGAGCTGAGAATTTGACCCTGAAGTGGTTGAGTAATGAAATACTCCTAGCCCTTACCAACACAGATATCTGAGAGAGGATTCTAACAACCTTTGTGCCCTCCAGAAAATCTAGCTATAAAGATAACAGCAGCTTTTAAAAAGATACTTCCTTGGTCACAAAGAATGCATTAAAGATACAAGAGTTTATTTTTTTAAGCTCAGTAATGATACATTATAAACACTTCACACTTTATTGACTTAATATTATTTTTATTTTCCAAAAAGCAATTTATTTATTAAGAAAAAAAAAATTAAAAAAAAATCCTGTGGCAATTTATACATATATACGCCATACAGAAGTCCTGTACTGGCATTAGTAGCAACTCTTGCAGCTGCTGCTAGAACTTCACACAGGAGCACTGTCAGTGTATATATGTCAAGATCATTACTGTCCTAAGAAAGAAGGCTACCAGAAAAAGCAAAGCCTATTACATCCTTGTGTAATTATTTCAGAGTAGCTGTTACTTAAGTATTTGGGATGTTTCAGCATGCTACAATGTGCATCTGTGTCTGATTTTAGATGTCAGAGGTGTTACAAACTGCCAGCAAAGCCCAGCACAGTTTGAGACTTTCTCAACTGATTGGAGACAATATGATAGACCTTTTAAAATGACATTTTCATTGATGCGTTTAGGCAAGAAGCAATAGAGAGTCAAGAAAAAGGTGACTTTTAAAATCAAATTGCAACAAATCATTCCGTTATTTTATAGTCTCTAAATTGCAACATAGTGCCACTGAAGATGAAAAAGAAAAAAGCTTCAGAATTACTAAAAAAATGTGGTGCTTAATGCACAATTGCTTCATTCCAGACAAATAATTTTCCTTTCATGCAGTTCCTATGTATGTACACTTGCCTCTAAAAAGACACCTTCATAGTATATTTCTCTGAATTTCAATTGTACCCTATTTATTTTCTTATGACATTATAAGATAACTTTTGTGTATTTTCAGAAGATGCTGGTGATATTGTTTTATTACTGGCACAAGAACATTATTTTGGAGAGGAATTAGCCTTGGCATCCTTAAATTGAAAGTACACTTCTAATATAAAGCTGTATCTTGTGCTACTCTAAGTTTTCCCATAAATTTATCTGCAATGAAATAGCCAGATGCACTTGGAAGAAGCTGCAAAAAAAAAAAAAAAGTTCTTTTTTTTTTCATTTTACATAATCATTATTTATTTTTGATTTATTAAAAACATACTGGTTTGCATATTACATTTTATTATGGCACAAATAATAGCCTAAGATGGATTCAGTTTAAAGGAGCTATGGATACTGACATTAGTGTTCCTGAAACAGATTATGTATCCTAATGCGGGCAGCTCCCAGGAGCAATAACCTTTGGAAATGGTTTCTCTGAACTAAGCTACAAGAATTTGAATGATGTAATATAACCATTGACCAACTAATGGACTTGACAGAGAGAAATGGATACTGGTTTTCAGTCAAATTTTTTTCATTATAGTTCATTTAGCTTAACTCAGTGAAGCTCAAACTTAAGAGTATCGAAGTAAATGGAAGAAATATGGAAGACAGGATCATCTAGGTAGGAAGCAATTATTCCACCTTTAAATGAAGAAATTCAAAGTGTGTGATGCAAAATGGGACATTTTAGAAAGAAAAGTCGGTCATCATTTGAAAGATTTCCAGTAGTTACGTCAAATCAGAATTTTCTGCCAAGGCTTGACTAAGTAACTACTATGTTTTCATTACTGTGCAGAAATTGATCAAGGAAGAAGATTTAATGAGTTATTAGTATTTTGCATTTTCTGACATTCAGTGAGAGCTATCAGAGTTTACTGTTGAATACTAATACCTCCGTGTCCATAAGATACACATGGTTGTTGGAACATGCTGTGAAACTCATCTTTCCTGTTTGCAAGATGTAATTTCAGGAGCCATTTCAAAGAAAATAATTTTACAAACCAAAAAATAAATGAGGCATATAGCCCTGTTCTGTCCTTCTTTGCCTTTGGACCTGATGGCAAACAACCAAAAGCCACAAGGCAGAACACCAAGATCCATAGCTTTGGGTAATCATATTCTTTTTTCTACATCCTGATCACAGCCCCTGCTCACTTGACCTCAAAGCAGCAAGCTGCTGGGAGATAAGTGAATATGGGTGGGAACTGGCAGCTGATATTAGTGTGTTCCTCCTGCTCTCTACCTCTACAACTCCAGCTTAGTTTTGCTCAGCTCGTGTCAACAGAAACCACCTTACTCATAAAGATAGAACAAGATTTGAAATTCTGTATGTTGGACCATAAATAAATGATGATGATCTCTTTTTCCTGTGTAACTAGTGCATGCTCTGTCTGTTGTTGACTCCCTTACAACATCTAGCTGCATTGCTAGTGAATTAGACTGCTTTCAAAGTAATCAAAAAGCTAATATACTCCTGTTGCTTTTAAAGGTTAACATGCATTCAAAAAGCAGGGCTGAAAGAAGACACCTGCAGAAAACCAAGGCCAATTAAGCCTTGGAATCCTGTAGGTTACTTTTTTGATTTTCAAGACATTAGTTCCTTAACAGGTTAAAGAGTCTCCTTTCCCCCAAATTTTTCCTCAGGATTTATTTTTTTTTATTCCTTCACTTCTTACCTTTTCTGTTCTTCCTCTGTTCCATGACCTCCAATCACTGCCTGATTTAATTTCTGTTCACCTTTCAACTTTCCAAAGTCAGACTTTGAGGGAGGATAGAACATTCAGGACAGGTGCTCATGGCAAGACTCTTTTCTGAATGACAGAGTCGTGTGAGGGTTTCTTCCCTACTTAACAACTTGAAAAAGCTGGTTTGATTATGTCAACAGGCTTCTACAGGTACATCAATGAAAAAAGGAAGGTGAAAGAAAACATACCTCCCCTCCTTGAAGAACAAGAACAGGGAGCTTGTAGCAACAGATGAAGAGAAGGCTGAGGTTCTCAATGATTTTTTTTTCCTCAGTCTTCACTAGCAACCTCTCTCCAAACACCTCCCAAATAAAAAAAAACAAAAGACAGAAATCAAGGTGGTGAAGTCACTCCCATTTTATGTGAAAATCAGGTTCATGACCTCCTGAGGAACCTGGAAATACTGACCTGTTAGCCTCACCTCTGTGACTGGGAAGATCATGGAACAGATACTCCTAGAAGATATGCTAAGGCACATGGAGGACAAGGGGGTGATTAAAGACAGCCATCATGGCTTCACCAAGGAGAACTCCTGCCTGACTAATCTAGTGGCCTTCTATGATAGTGTCACTACATTGGCAGACAGGGGAAGAGCTATGGATGTTGTCTATCTGAACTTTTGTAAGGCCTTTGACACAGTGCCCCACAACATCCTTCCCACTAAATTGGAGAGATAAGAGTTTGATGAGTGGACTGTTTGGTGGATGGACTGTTGGGTGGTCAACAGCTCTATGTCCAGATGGATATCTGTGACAAGTGGTGTCCTTTAAGGGTCCGTACTGGGACCAGTATTGTTTAATATCGTCACTGATGACACACACAGTGGGATCAAATGCACCCTCAGCAAGTTTGCAGATGACACCAAGCTGAGTCATACATTTGACATGCCTGAGGGATGGGATGCCATGCAGAGGGACCTGGACAAGGTGAGAAGTGAACTTTGTGACGTTCAACAAGACCAAGTGCAAGGTCCTGCACATGGGATGGAGCAAGCCCCCTGTCAATTCAGGCTGGGGGATGGTGGGATTGAGAGTAGCCCTGTAGAGAAGGACTTGGGGGTACTGGTGGATGAAAAGCTGGATATGAAGCCATATAGATGTGGTGCTTTGGGATATATGTGGTTTAGTAGTGGACTTGATAGAGTAGGGTTAATGGTTGGACTCGATGATCTTGAAGGTCTTTTTCAATCTTGATGATTCTATGATTCTATTATTTCAATTATACTAAAGCAGCATGAGAGGAATTCTCAGAAACATCAATACCAGAAAGCTTTGTGAAAAACTTTTACTAAAAAGACATTATGAAATATCCAGGATTTAGGTTCTGCCTGGACTCAGCTTATGTTCTTTCAGTGTTTAAAAGGGCTTCGCAAAAAAACAAAACCAAAACCAACCAAACAAAAAACCAAAACCAAAACAAACAAAAAACACTATATAGGTGAATGCCAATATCTTATCAATGATCTAAACAAACATACTGCTGTGAAATAATCTGATATAAAGTAAACCAGACTTTTTTTCTTTTCTCCAAAGTACTAGGGCCCTTTTTTTTTAATTAAAAATGAGTCAGGGCTAAAATATATAGGTGTTTCTCTTTCACTGATACAAGAACATATTTAACTAAAATACTTAATTACTATACACTGCTAAATTTGTTACAATACCTTTAGCATTTTAGTGACAGGTTTACATTTCATAAAATCTTCTCTGTATGGTAAAACTGATCAGGCTATTTTAACCAAAAAGCAAGGAAAAAAAAAAGCCGGGGAGGGAGGAAAGCAGTGTTAGCTGTATGTAGGTATGGGCACAGAAGACTGTGGTACTCTTTTACTCTTTCTGCAGTGCTAAAGCCAGCTTTCTAATGCATTGTGGTACTTAAAAGATCAGCAAAGCATCCTTCTGTCTCCTGCCAGAACAGGATGAAAGAAGAGATCGATATTTCTGCAGCATGCACAGGCAGTATCAGCTGTTTCTTTACCACAACTGCAGCAAGCTGTCACTCCCCTCACATCCTCCCTAAACAGACAACTGAGCAATTTCTGGTGATCTGGTATCTCCATAAGTTACCACCATGCTTATAAGAAAAGGCCAGAATTTCCAGGCCTTTAGGCTGTTAGGATGGTTTCAGATCCAGAGCCTGGATGCTGTTCTCTCGGAAGACTTTCACAAAGTCCTTCATGAATTATTCCACACACCTCAATACTAAATTTCCTTGGCAGGCAGCCAAGAAGGTATAGTCAACTTCTAGAAATATCTCACCAACAAGTAAGAAGACAACAATAAAAATATTATCTTCCTTGCAATGGTCAGCTGGAGGACCGATATCCAACAGATAACAGAGCTAAGAAATATTAGCAGGGATCACCTACTCCCCTACCCTTCCCTGCTTTTCATTAGCTGACACTCTGCAGTTTTCCTGTACTTTAACAAAAAAATCTCCATGTGGCTGCAAGGATCAGGGTGAAGGCGAGAAAGTCAAAATACCTACTCTGCAAATGGGCCTAGGTATAGTTCCCATTGATTCACATTGTGTGGATGGGCACCTTAATTCAAATTAGGAACATGCTTTTGAGGGAAATCTCCCGACTGTCTGATCTCCCCACCTGTTCATTCTCATCATGGAACTGTTTAGGGTACATGAACTTGATGATATTTGAATTAAATTAAGCTGAAAGCTATCATCTCCTGGGGAATGCCTAATGCACTCCAACCTTTCTGGGTGTCCAGTCTTCAGTGTAAGGCAACAACTAGTCTATAGAGTACCCCTCAGGAGTTATATAATGGGGGTATCATGTCCTTGGTATCAAATGTTGTGCTGTCCCGATCAGTTCCTCCCACACCATACCACTTGCTAATAGACCCCTGGCAGCTACCACAGTACCTAAAAGCTACTCATAAGTACAGAATCCATCTTCCCAAATGAGATACAAGCTGTGACAGATGTCTCATTTAGGACAGCACATTACATAGATGAATTCCTCTAGATGATAAAGATCTTCACTCCATTCGGTTAAATGTAATTTATATGCCTGTAATTAAAAAAAAAAAAAAAAGATAGAATGACTGGTAACAATATATTCCGTCATCATTCTACTGCTTGAATTCAAACAAACACTATAAAATGACCAAAACCACTAAGACAATCAATTTCTGTCTTCTTAGTCTCCAAGCACCCTCCAGCATTTGGAAGTAAACTGAATCTTGTTTTGCCATGACTTTTGAGGGAATACACATTAATGTTTTGCTTAGCCCAGCCTACTCCCTTCCTCCTTTTACTGCCTAGGGAACAGATCTGGAAACTTTTTTATCAGCCATTATCTGCACACAGTCATGTATCTTCTGACTGACTAATCCAAACCATTCACAGTGCAGAGCAACTTCCTCCTGTTATGTGATTTAGGTAGATCCACTGGACACTGATTAAAAAAAACAAACAAAAAAACCCAGCATTTTGCTTTACAAATGTCTACTTAAAGCACCACCAGTTTTGATATTTGCAGTGTTCTACTGAGACACCCTGAGTTCATACAACTATCTCCATCACTCAGCTCTTCTGCTAGGGCAGTTCCCTTAAACATACAGTAGAAGTCCAAACCTGGCCACCAGTGACAAACTGGAAATGCCTCAGGGCCAAGACCACTGAAGAATTTCAGGTGACTGTAAGGTCAATGCCTAAGGGGCTAAGAAAGTCATGTGTCTTCAGGACCACACTGGGACTGAGAAAGGACATTCAAAGTCAAGATTCTACTCCATCCAGTCATTTCTACACTAGATGACTGGTTCCCTTTTAGTACATCTGGACTTGAGACACTGAATCTTTGAATGCTGTGTGAAAAAAATCATCAAGAGTGTTACTGAATGTTGCTTTTGCTAAAATCCCATGCATAATAGTTCTAGAAGGCTTTAAAATCAGTGCCTAAGCCTCACTGCAGTTTACATTGCCAGGAAGCTCCAATGACTTAATTAGTTAATCTAGAAATAGGACTTGTATAAACAGCAGAAATTTAAGATAGTGATTAATACAGCAAATGTAATTCTGCCATGTAATTTAAATTATATGTAAGTCATGTCATAAATCCGTAAATGCTTCCAAAGTCTGTAGGCTTCTTGCCAGCATTAATTTTGGAAGAAAGTAAGAAATATTTCTCCAGTTTGATTGCTTTTCAAAGTCCAGGTTTAATACACTCTTCAAAAATCTGTTCCAGTAATACTTGTACTATTCAATAGACCTTAAAAATAAATATTTATGCCTAGGTATAGATTACTTACATAGGTGAAATACTTTGCAAAGAAACATGACCTATTTCAATATTTATAGCTTTTTGCTAAAACAAACTGTGATAATAGTTATCTTCAACTGCCTTGACACTAACTTATGAAAATATATTAAATTTTAAATATTGAAAATACAGACTTTGATTAATCTTTCATTATGCATTCCATATAAGTGTGCATCAAAAAATATTCCCATTAAGTAGACCACCCATGTAAACCACTCAAGGAAAAACTGACAGCCTGTTTCATAAAAGTGTAAATCTAAGGATCTAAAGCAAAAGATTCATAGAAAAGTCGTTAAATCACAAACACTGCTTAATAAAGATTACTAATACTATATTAGATGTCTGATGCAGAAGACTCATACTCATACCCTTTTACTCAACATGATCATGACAGAAGCTTGTGCCATCAGAGAGTCACGGGAGATATTTCATTAATATAGTCCTAATATGGAACCATGATGCAGTCATCCATTGTTAGGAATTTAAATTATCAGTCTGGAGTTTAAACAAATTGAAGGTGACTAACCCAGGAGATGACAGGGAGAGGCAGATCATAGAAACACAGAGTCATAGAATGGTTTGGATTGGAAGCAACCTTTGAAGATCAAAGATAGATTCTTCTGCTACCTCTGGCCAGCAGTGATAAGCCAACATTGCCTGAGTTATTTTCAGATCTATGGATAAAAAATGAAATTTCAGTGACTATGCTTAACTGTGCTCAATCATGGGTTTAGGTTTTAAGGTATCAGCTGGATTTAGCTTCTTCAGAATTCTAAGATACAGCTGAAGTTTCTCTCAAGCTCAAACTGACTTCTTTTAAATCCAGTTTTAATGAAGTAACCAAACAACAAAAAAAAAATATTAGTCCAGATCAGCATCTGTTGAACACACATGGAGCCAACATGGCATCTGTTGGGAGCGTGTTTGCACGTATGTGCGTGCACACAAACACACACACAAACACCCCTCTACATTTCCAGAAGACATGGTGAGTGAACACAATCAGATGCGGGGACAGAAATGCATGTCTGAGCTCTGCATTATGGATGAATTCCCTGTTATTTTATCAGTGTCCAGAGAAGCTACAGAATAGAAAAGGCAATGTGGATGTCAAGTAAACTAGAACCACCTGTTGACATTTTCTCAAGCCTTGATTTTCACCTGTTTAGTGTTGGCTAGTAGTGTAAAATTCAGACTTGTGTCATCACGAAAGGTGAGCCAGTATTCAGGATCCTGCAGTGTTCTCAGTATCTGCAGAAGAAGCAATTCTAGGTAACGGTCAAAAGAAGCAACATAATCACTGGCTTGTTGCTGAGCTTGGGCTTTTTCTTTCCTTCTCATGATTTTTAATTAGTACTGCTATCCCTGCTATTTATCGTGGAAATCAGACCAAAATTCTGAAGAAACAAAGCTTTATCTCTATGGAAAATAAAAATAATTAATCCTGGCCATCTGACCCGACAAGGCAATTACTCAGCTAATACAGTACATTCCTGCCATCTTGTGGCACACTCTAAGGTTTGCAACCTTCTGTTGTACAATTTTTCTTTCAAACCAACTAACTGTGTTCTAAGTTTCAGATGCCCTCCCGTTAAACAACATGGACACAGAGTGAAATCTTGCTCCAACTGACAACAGTTTTAAAACTCTTACTGATGAAAAACTTCCAGAATGCAATAATTGTTTTAATTTCAATATCTTATTATGTCAAAAAAAATGAAAAACAATTCAAACTAAAGAACGTAAAAATAGGTTTCCATTTTAAAGAATAAATTACTGTTATACTGAAATAATCTGAAGGTAGCTCTGAATTAATACATTGAGTTTGTATTATGAATCCATCTATATTTTTCATTTGGGTTACTTTGGTGTTTTTAAATAACTACCTCCTTTTTCAAGTCTGCCTAAAGGAAAAAGAAATTGCATCTTTTACATGACTTCAGGCGAGATTCTTTATTTTTCAAAAATAAAGGAACATATGAGAATGTGCTACAGTCAGATTTCCTGCTTCTGCTTTCAGGCTGGAATCACCAACTCGATCTTTGAGCATGGATGCACCTCGAGGAATTAATATCAAAGCACAAGCTGGGAATATTGAAGCTCTTTCCCAGATGGATATCAAACTACACAGCAGTGATGGTGTGGTGAGTACAAGACCTTCTGTTTCCATAACTGTGGTTAATCTTGCTATCTAAATATAGCTAATAACTTCAAGTCTTTTTTAAGTTCTTTAGTTTAATTCCTCAGACTTCAGGAGATGGGTTATTAAAATTAATGATGCCAATAATAAGACACATTTTTGGGTCAGATTAAATAATACTACCAATTGACATAATGTTGTATAAGCTTAGAGAAATGCTTTCTAACAAAACTCTCATAGTGCTCAGCTCTCCACTTGCACAGTGATCCCCTGGCATCCCCTTGGCCCAGAGGTAGACAGCCCAAGTTGCTAAATTAGGAAGTAAAGCCCTGCAAATGTCATGAAGAGCTGCCCGAAGAGCAACAGCACGACATGCACCAGCTTATTTATCTCCTCTGTGAGGCTGTGCAGTGTCAGTTCTTTCACAGAGGAACTCCAGATCAACCTGTATGTTCATCCTTAACCAGCTGGCATGGCTGCAAGTCTTCAGCACTCAGGCCAGGACAGACCTGGGTCCAACAGTAGCAGCAGCACCCATATCCTGTTATTCACTGTATGGGAAGAGGCCCTGCCTGTTATCATAAATCACACAATCATAGAATGGTTTAGGTTGGAAAGCACCTTAAAGCTCATCTAGTTCCAACCCCCTGCCATGGGTAGTGTCACCTTCCAGCAGACCAGGTTGCTCAAAGCCCCATCCAAACCTGGTCTTGAACACTTCCAGGGAGAGTGCATCCATAACTTCTCTGACAACCTGTTCCATTAACTTACCATGCTCACAGTAAAGAATTTCTTCCTTACACCTAATCTAAATCAGCCTTCTGTCAATTTAAAATCACTATCCCTCATCTTATCACTGCACTCCCTGGTAAGAGTCCATCCCCATGTCTCCTGTTGCCCCTCACTCTAAGTACTGGAAGGCCACTCTCCCCAGAGCCTTCTCTTCTCCAGCTCTCTCAGCATGTCCACATAGGGGATGTGCTCCAGCCCCTAAACATCTTCTTGGCCCTCACATGGACCTGCTCAAGTAGATTCATATTTTTCATACACTGGGGGCCCCAGAACTGTACTGCAGGTGCAGTCTTATGAGGGCAGAGCAGAGGGGCAGAATCACATCCCTGAACATGCTGGCCTCAACATGCATTCTTTTGATGCAGACTGGGATGCAACTGGCTTTCTGGGCTGCGAGCACACATTGTCAGCTCATGTCCAGTGTTTCATCCAATACTGTCAAGTCCTTCTTTGCCGGGCTGCTTTCAATCCACTCATCACCTAGCCTGTGTCCATGTTTGGGATGGTGCAAGTGCAGGACCTTGCACTTGGCCTTATTGAACTTCAGGAGGCCTCTGCTAAGGAATGGGTTGGGCACCAGTTTATCCCTCTCCTGTGTACCAGTGTCTGCCAAAAGCCTAGGTCTCAGAGTAGCTTTGAGTATGACAAGTCTGGGTAGAAGGCTCTTCTTAAAGTACTGTCAGACAAAGTCAAATTGTTTTATGACATACTATTGCATAGTTATCTCTAACGAGCACATTTGTCCTGCTTTCTCCCATGCAGCTTTTGCTTGATGCTGAAACTGTGCGACTGCCCAAGTTACCTGAGGGTACAAGGGGTGAATCCCGTATTTCTCAGGGGCTCTACGAAATCTGTGTGTGTCCAGATGGGAAGCTCTACTTGTCAGTGGCTGGTGTGGGCTCCACTTGCCAAGAATACAGCCGGGTCTGTCAGTGAGGCAGCAGAAGAGGCCTCACACCCCCTTGCCAATCTGAGTTTTATATTACTGCTAAAGAGCATTACCAAAAGCAGAATTTTCATAATTTTAAAAACAAAGTACTTCAGTTTAGAAAACAAATCTGTATCTACAATTCTGGACTTCAGGGTGAATGGGGAAGAAGAGCACAAATGACATTTCAACTTCAGAATAAAGACTTCAATCAAATTATATCTTCTGTCAGTGACACTTTCAAAACAGCCTTACAGGAAGCATAAAAAAAAATAAAAGGAATGTGTTTCCTTGCTGAACTGTTATTCATTCAGATAATTATGTCATTATTAATATTTTTGAGCTCCATTTTTTTTTCTCTCACTACATGTAAACATTTACTCCATTAGTGGGTGTAATTAAATTGAGGAAACTACTTGAACTATTTGCTAAGACAAAGCATAATTTTGGGAATTCAGAAAGTGCCAGCAAATGGTCTATGCAATTTTGTTCCTGCAATAACACAAGACGTGAAAAATGTGGTATTTGTATATGTTTTGTGTAAAAGGTGTTAACTTGCTAATAGCTTTTATTTTAATTTAGCAGCATATACGCTAGTTTGCTTAATACTGAGATTCATATAAAAGTAATATAAAAAGCTAGAGGAGTCACACCTCCCTGTGTCTCCAACCTGTTCTCCATAAAACAGGGGAATATGTTAGTATATTTTATAATAGCAATAGTTTGTTGTACTGCCTGTACTGTCATACTCTTTTAAGCCCTTTTAGATTTTAGGACATGCTAATTCAATAACGTAATTTGCTCAGACAGCTGGACTGGTAAAAAGTTAATAATATGTGGCTCCACATTGTCTGACACAAGGAACTGTTTGGGTGATGGGAAAAAATAAATCCTTTTTTTGCAGCCCACAGGGTTCAATTAAGATGACTATTTCATTTCCATCTGCAGCTGTTGATTGCTATTGCTGATCTTTTCAGAGTGGGACTCCACACATAGAGTAAAACTACTCTTTTTACCTTAGAACTTTGGATACAAAATAAATGTTCACCAGAGTTGACAAACTACTTAATGACCGTGTAGAGAAACACAACTGCAGACCCATTCTCCTGTATAGTGTTGCACTGAACACAAATAAATTGTTTGCACACTTTGGGGTAGCAGGATTTGTGTTTTAATAGTCTGATGTTTAAACCTCATGAGTTTTTACTTCCTTTGATGCTGTTTTGTATGTAATTTATTATTACCCAGGTAGGAGTATATGCTATCACATAGTGCCTTGGTGTCTACTTAGAAAAATATTTTAACCTATTATTGTTATTGAACCACAGAATGTCCATCTTTTAATGAAAAGTAGCGTCATCCTTAAAGCAGGAGAACCAGAACAAAAGAACTACTAAGA